>DWJZ01001908.1:0-21308 GCA_018249125.1 Asbolis capucinus
AGCTTATGTAAGGCAGGAGTTATACTCTGTGTAAATTCAATCTGGAATTATAACCATACAAAGATAAAAATTCCAGATCGAAGATGCACCGAGTAAAGATATATCAATGTTTTTTGTCTAACCCTAACCCTAGTTCTAGACTTCGACGCACTGCTCTCATTCCTTGTCTATATTAGTAGTAATATCGTTCAATCATGCTGTGTTATAATTTTAAAGTCCATTAAAAAATCTGGTTTTATTGCTACAAAATGAGTAATATAGTTAAATACTATGTTTTAAAAATTTGTTAAAATAATTTTAAATGGCTGGCACATGTGACTAGAATAGAAAACATTAAAAAAATTTCTTGAGCATATAATTTATCATATTTAAAGTTATATATAACATCGGATTGTGATCAGGGAAAAAGTTTGCTAGTCAACGATTGTACTTGCATTGTGGACAAACTATAATTTTAACTTATTCCGTTCTACAGGCGGTTACGACGGCACATCGTTCTTAGACATAGTGGAGGTGTACGAGCCGGCGACGAACACGTGGCGCAGCGGCACTCCCCTCACATCAGTGCGGTCTGGTCATGCATCCGCCGTATGCTACCAGCTGGTGGCCGCGGACGACCCGGCGCCCTCCGTCATCAACAGACTGGCTCGACGGAACCCGCAAGGGCACTCCTCCGCAGCACCAGATGTGCCGATGGCGAATAATATTATCGGGACGTTGTCTAATGCGCCTAGGGGGTGCTCCTAGCGAAAGTGAAACGTTTGACTGTGTACAGGCGAGGTAATATTTCTTTGTAATTGTGGTGAACAATATTATTGGTACGAAATAGAGGTTGCTCCTAGCGGAAGATTATTACCGAGTTTGATTCTGAAAAGCCAAAACGGATGTTATCCTTGATCGTTTACTCTGCTCGGTTGTCAGCTATTACTCGGCATAATCTTGAACGCAGGAAAAACTCCCTGGCGACGGAAGTAAGTCTGCCTTTGTATCGGTGACGTCCTTGTAATTGCTAATTTATTGAGAAACGTTATTCATCTGTTCGTTTGTCGGCTACTGATCGATTTAGTTTGAACGGTAGGATAAACGGTACGTTACCAATTTAATAAACGCCTGCTGATTTTGTAAGACAAGGGAATTGTTGAATCTGCTTGAAAATGTTTACAGGCGGTATGCGTATGTGAAAGCATTTAACGTCCATTTAGATAATTAAGCTGTATTTGTGAATAATAATCGTGATGTACTGTTACAATGATGTTGGAAGAATGAAATGCCATATTTTATTAGATACTAGCTCGCGACTACGTTCCAAATTTAAAAAATGCTAGCACAAATATTTGTTCTATTTATATATATATCTACTGCCTACAATCTTTACCACTGCTCGAAGGTCGACTGGTAGAGAATGCTTTTAACATTAAGTCGCCCTTTTTTATCCGGTATAATTGATTATACGGTACGGTACTATAAATAAATAAATAAAAAAGTGGCATTTTTTCAGTGAAATTAAAAATTATTTTATTGAGGAAAGAATGTTTTATGCATTTCAAAATAAGTTAAAAATGTTTGATAAATAGTCGTGCCAAATATTTGTTTTTAGTTGCGAGTGTCAAGATGAAAATATTTTAGGCATTTATTACGATAATATTGTAATTTGTATAAATGTGTACATTCCGGAAAGAAACAGTAATATATACTGATTTTTTTTCTTTTAGCTCCCATATATATTTGTAAACAAATTCCTTCTGAATGCACGTATTAAAAGCAAAATAACTAACTTATAGTATTTACATTCCTTTTAAGAATACTTAAGTTTTACCAGTTCATTTTTTTTTAATTTGTATTCTGAGGCATCATTATCTTAAATCAAATGTCTTCTATTTACAATAAAAGGCATTATTGTCTCTTGATTGATATAGCAGTAGTTGTGACATAAGAGTTTAATACACGAATTTTTAAAATACCACCAGTACTGATATGTATTGATCTGATCAAATTGAGTTTGAAGACATTGTCAAATTACTAGTATATTGTGAACTAGTAAAAAAAAAACAATATTTAAATATGAACATTAAGTATATGTATACCTCAGAGGCTGTTCTGCTGAAACTTAAGGTTTTATAAAATTAGAAACTGAGCTCGAATTTGTATTGCAATGTCAATACAAACCATCAACTGCCTGGTCAAATTGCAATTGTACAATATGTATAACATATAATAGCTATGAAAGTATTTTCATGGTAATTAATATGTAAATATTGATTAAAATTAGTTAAGGTTATTTTATAAGGACAATAAAAGACTGTTATGGGAATAATTTGTTTTTTATCTTTACAGTAAACATATAGTACATGTCTCATATTGACTTGTTACACCAGCGGATGAAGTTTTCTTTTATAACACCACAGAACATTTTTACATTTTAATATCTTGGGCCATAACTTATATGACATAACGTGAAATTTATAAAATAAATAATATATGAGTTAACTAAAAATTATTATTTTGACAAATAGTTGTTTAAAAATTATGTTAGGATGAGAAAGACGTACACATTCATTTTTTATATTTACATATAACATGAAGAGATGTAAATAGTAGTATATCTTTCGTCTTCATAGAGTTATGATATAATAAAATAATGTTAACGACATATCAATAATTATTATGTACTGTGTAAGCCAATACAAGTGTAGTGCTGAGTATAACATATTATAATCAACCAGATTTCACCATACATAATAATTATAATATAGTGCTACTTCTAAATCTCTATATAATTCTAATAGTCTTGTCACTAATAATTTGCAGTCCGCTATGCCTTTAACAGTTGCATTTAATTATCATTCGATCTTAAATTAACGGTAATGATAAACCTTATTTCCTAAAAATACTTATACTAACAATAAATAAAAGTTTCACATATATTTAGATAAAAAAAGATTTGTTTCAGAAACAATGTTTAAAAGGATAAGTACATAGTAGGTGGGTGGCGAAAAATTATTTAATGAAACAATAGGTGTCATGATTTGTTTTATGATGAATATCAACAGCTTTATAATATTTGTATTTTTAATACAATGTTTAGGACAAATATTAAAATTTAATGCCTATACTCGGTGCAAATTCGAACTGGACTTTTTTCATACAAAATTGACAGTATGAATTTGCACTGAGGATAGTTGTATAATTACACTGAAATAAAATTTACTTAATGTAAGTTTAAGCCACTATTATGACCATGACAGGGTGCAATCAATCACGTAATAAATAAGTTAAAAAACACTATAAACAGAAAAAGTTTATTTGTTTTAAAAATATTCAAGTACTTTACATATTGTGGGTGGGAAAACCCATCAGTTAGATTTTAGTTACATTTATGATTGTGGTATCTATTTCATAATAGGCAAGCAGAGAATTCAGTACCTTTTTTATGGTTTTTATATAAAATATATTAGGCATAATACTTGCTGATAACCGTGGCTAGAAAGAAGTGTGAAGGGACTTAGCTTTATGTAAGTTTGGTGTAAGGTATTACACTTATCATCACGTTAATTAGTGTTTTCCAATAGCCTATAAACATATTATCTTTGCCAAATAATGTATTTTTAATACACTTGTTTGTTAAGTGGGTTTTATTTACATTCGCGTGTTTTTGCTTTAAATATAACAGCATTCTGCGACTGATTAATCAAAAATGTCGAATTGAAAGGCGAAGCTCATAATTCATTCCTCTCAAGAATGCTGAAAAACATCGTATGGCCCGCGTGTACATTGATGACATACCCTCTCGTGTATAACACACGTTCAGTTTTTTCTATATACTAAAACTTAATGCTTTTCTACAATCCTGCCGGATAGTGAGTAGCGGTGTAGTCTTGGATAGTAAAGTACAATAAGTTGGATAGTAAAGTACATTAGTAAAGTACAATTAATTATAGGTTACAGGTAACTATTTACTAGTTAACAATTAGAACGTTTTTTAACTGTACATTATTTTAGCAAGAAACTTGTCCAATATGTTTGAACTATAATTTGATCGTCGGCTACGATGTTTGAAGAAAGCTTCTACTTTTACAAAATAGTTTGACTAATATTTACAAAATATCAAGTAATGTTCTCTCTCAAATTAAACAATATGATCAAAGATCTTATCAAGGAGCCCCTTTACCTTTCCTTCTTCTCTTAATAATAATCCTAACATCAGGTACATCTAAATTACTTGTGCCCACTTTACTATTGTTTTCATTTGTGTTGGATGAAATATTATTAGCAAGTTTTACTGTGGTGTTATTATTTGAGCTACAACTAATTTCAGGTACAGATAGAGGAGGGTCAGCTTGTGGCTTATGTGGCGTAGATGTCGCCAAAGCTTTTATACTAAACAAAGTTGCACTGCTTGTCGCATTGTCATTGTTTATAGTTTGAATGGTTGGTTGACTTTGTTCCTCTTTTGTATCCTGCGCATTACAATCGGAGTCGCAGTTACTTTGTATCCCCGTAGAAATAATCACAGTTTTTACCACTGTCTTGTCATCTGGTTCATTAACATTTTCAAATTTCTGCAGTATTGATGAACTCCCCTCTATATTGTTTTTGAGTTCCTGATCCTCTAGTGTAAAAGATATTTTATCAACTTTATTCATATTTTCCAATCGCGTTGATTTTTTTACATCCTTTATAGTGGGTACATCTTCTTTATGCTTCAGCTTCATAGATTGTGTTTGAACTTTTTCCATATCTTCAACACTTAAATCCACTGCGTCTTGCGTATTTTCAAATAATGGAGTATATTCATTTAAATTTTCTTTCGGTCCTGTAACTCCTAAGTCATCAAGAGTAATTAGGCTGCTGGTAGTATCGCCAAACAAATCAGTAAGTTTATTTTTTATATCTTTGGGTTTTTGTTCTTTGTATGTCTTACTTATTATTTCTTTAGGCTGATCTAGGATAACCACTGGTGAAATGGTGAATTTTTTACTTTCACTAGATCTCCTAATTCCATGTTCAAAACTTGAACATTTCAATTTCTCTGGTAGCCCTATATTTGTATACTTAATAAGGCTGTCAATTGTAGTATTTTTATTGCTTTCACCAATTTCTGATTTATTTGTTTTGTCTTTTTTAGTTTGTTCACAGGTTTCTTTTGCTGTATATTTAGGCTGAATTTCGATAGATTTACTAATTATGTTGAAGTGTTTATTTTCGCAGGGCCTCTCAACCTCATGTTCAAAAACTGTACAATGCGATTTCTTTGATTCTTCTATATTTAAGTCCTGGTACATGGTATCAATTAAAATGTTGTTGTACCTCTCACCAATGTCACCTTTGTTTCTTTTGTCGTAGTTTGTTTCTTCTTCTTCATAGTCCAATGTCTCATCACTCAACTCTAAATCTCCTTCCACAGTATCTCTAACTGAGAACATGGGTCTTTCTGGAGATTGTTCTTTGGGCTTCATATTAACCACTTCCTGCCTTTTATTTTTACAGACGTCGAGAGCATTAGTAACATTTTTTGAGGAATTACAATCACTTTTGTCTAGTTGTGGTCTCTTTTCTACGTCTTTTGTGTCCTTAACATTTTTCTTTTGCGGCTGTTTAGTCGTATCTTTTTTAACTTTGTTACGAACGCTATTAATATTGTATTTTTCTTCCTCTACTTTGGATATATTTAATTTATTAAATTTGGGAATTTGATAACTTTTAGACGGCACCTTAGGGCAGATTTTCGACTCATTATACGATTCAAATCCTTTAGTTTTTTTCTCGATTCGATTATGAGTTTGATCATAATGCGAACCTTTATTATTTATGTGTTGTGGTAGATGTGCTGAGGCTTTGTTTTCTTTTACTACGTCTATTTCTTCTTCTTCCATACATGTTACACCCGATTCTAATGATAGATTTGATATAGGATTATCAATATCCATATATATATTCTTCACAAGATCATCGCTAATTGGAGGTTTTTCTCTTAATAGTGCAGGCATTTCATGTACATTGTTTTTTTTAATATTCCATGTAGTTTTGTCAACAGTTTTTATATCTATATCTCTTCCAGCTGCTGTTGACAACTCAACCTTATTACAATGTGTTTTAACTACATACTTATTACTTTTTAGTCTTGGATCGTCTAATTTTGTGTCTGCAGTGCTTTTAATTTCTATAAAAAAAATCTTATTAATTAATAAGTTACAGTTCTGAGTGTATGTCATGTACACTGATACTTAATTTTCATTATACCTTTTACTTCTGCAAAACATTTATAGTAAAGGAGTGTTACAATAAAAATTTCAAATATTACAAAATTATGACGACACTGGCAAGTTAAAATTGCGGCATCATATGAATTAAGCTCTACTGCCCTGAATTTCCAAACACCAGACTGTTGCAACCGTATTCTAGTCCACACACGTAAGTGGACCTATAGGACGTGATGGGAGCTGGATTCACCCTTGCGCAGCATGGTGGAGTATTATCTAGGCCTTCTCAGTCATGAGCAGAGACCCATGGTCAGTAGTAGGTAATTTTGGGGTGAAGTCCAAGTTAGTACCCAACAAGCTTAAATAAATAACAACTTAAATACGTAATATCTACAAAATTAAGAACTATTAATACAAACCTTTTATATGATGAACTGGTGGAGAATTTTCTAAATAATCAGGTGATTGTAGGGAGAGATATGAAAATTCAAATGGTTTAGACATAGAATGGGCGCGACTTTCAACACCTCTGTCATGGGCAAGTAAATGTTTATCTGGTGGTTTATTTGTAGATTCGCTTCTAAACCGTTTGCATACAGGCTCCTCTAATGCATCACGTAATTTATGTTTCATTGGATACACCCCTTCGTTCTGATATCTTTGCCCATCAAATTCTCGACTTCTTCGATATTGGCTATATTTTTCAGGAGGGGGACTCAGTAATGTTCTATGCCTTTCATTAGCATATCTATATGGCCGATCATTTGACTCTCTGTACTTATTATAGTATTCTCCTTGGAAATTATATGGTCTATCAGGACTATAATGTCTTCTAGATCTTTGACTTGGTTCATATTTATCCCTAATATCACTACTTTTATGCCTTTCACGATTGTTACTTCTGTAATAAATGTCTCTTGATGAGTCATAGTTACTTGCGTATCTGTCGCCCGTTCTTATTAGGTCAGGTACTCTTTTTTCAGGAACATTTCTTCTATAATCATGATATCTATTGTAATGTATCCTTTCATCTCTCAAAGGTGATTTTCGTCGAAAGCGGTGGTATTGTGGTTCATCATCTTTTTCTTCGTCTGAACTGAATTGAAAATCACCTCTGCTACAAAAAAAAAACGTTATTTACAAAATTACTTAGCTTTACTATCTTGTACAAGCACATGCCTGAAAATAATGTTTTGAATGACATAGTTTATGTTAAGCGCATTTACTTACTTGAGTAGAGGCATAGACTTGCGCCTATTTCTTATGTTACTAACTGTACTTGTAACAGTAAAATTACTTAAACTATCTGATTGGTCCTGGCTTTTCTTCATTTCATTTCTATTGTTCACTTTATCTCTATATGTACTCAATTTCGAACATTTTGCATCAATTTCTTTGACATCAGTGTTATTCTTAAAATTAGGATCTTGTGAAATTATTGTTGGGTCAATGCTTGGGACAGCAGTATTATGCAAAGTGTCTTCTTTGCATTTCTTTATCTCCTTATATTTTTCTCTATCTTTACTTGCATCAAATTTAATAGATTCAGTTTCAATTTCCTTGACATTAACATTAGCCTTGATACTAGAATCTAGTAAAATTATTGCTTTATCAGAATTATTGATTGCACCATTATTAGAATGGTTTTCTTCGTCTTTTTTCTTTGTTTTTGATTCATTTTCTTTCACTTCAGGATTACTCTTACCATTACGATCCAAGGAAATTGAGGCTTTGTCAGTACTTGTAATGTGACCTTTATTACAACCATCAAAATTATCTTCATTGCTCTTTACACTTTCAACAATTGGTTTTTCTTTATCTTTATTAGGATCTATTTTCTTAAGTTTCTGATCTTTCTCTTTAATATTAGGATCAAACGCAAGATTAGGATCTGGTGGATTTATCATTTTGTCATGTTTTTCCTTCCTGTAATAATAACAGTAAATTTACCTAAAAATGTAGTCTCTTAACTAATGGGCAATTCATAAAATAATTAATAATTACATCCTCTTTTCTTGTCATGGCATGTTAAAAACCCACTCATAATTATACATAGTATAGATGTCCTATTTGGTAAATAAGGTATTGTTTAAGGATTTTATTAACAAACTGCTTTCAGCTTTAAATTCTAGCCAAACTGTAATTTTTTTTTTAAATGTGCTTAGAAGTTTCTTTTGTTGTTTCTTCTCCTCTTTATCATGACACCTTAAGGTAATGAAAAAACATTGTTTCTGAAATAAATGATTTGAATATGAGAGAGTATATTGAAGAGATAAAAACAGTTGCTTACCTTTCACAATGTAATTTCCTACCAACATTATTCTCAGTTGTATCTGGAACTGGTTGATCATATTCCTTTGTTGTCAAATTCCCTTCTTTAGAAAACTTCTTTTCTGTTTGCTGTTTATTATTCATAGCATTTTTCCTATTTTGTATTCTTCCTCTTTTCTGCATGGCATCTATGACTAATTTATCTTTCCTGAAAAACATTGACACAATATCTGAAAATATTTTGTTGGCAATCATTTTTTACAGCAATGATTAGTTCCTAATAATTGCAATTATTCAGTGTAACTCCTTCCCTAAACACAGTACCAATAGACTGGCCTAATGATTGCTAATTAAAGCATCTAGTAAGAATGAACAGGTGCCAAAAAGTTGTATGTTGTTGAAAAAGCACTGATTTTATGCACTGAAACCAGGAAAACTTTAAGTTGCCCCATTTGGGTTCCCTGAGAAACAAACTAGGTAAGCTTTCGTCTCTAACTAAGGGGATGTTCAAGTGTTATGTATTAAGGCAATTTTCGTATTCATATTCCCACCAAAGTCACAATTGTGTTGCAGAAAGAAAGTCACTGAAATTCTCTTAGTCAAAATAAAATTGTATTTAAAACAAGAAACTTAAAATACTCATATAACACATTGCTTGAAGCTACCTAGAGGTTTCTAAGCCATCTAAGGCTCCTGAAGAGGTGTAACAATTGCATTCATAATAATAATATCAGAAACAGACTGGTTCACATAGCTTCCGCATAACAGCAGCAGCTAGCATAGCGTCAGAGTAACAAAACTCTTTGTATTATTATTCCAAATCAGTAGAATGTTTTAAATCATACAATACAACACATAATCCTAAAAATGAGCATAACCAAGATGGTTTTAAAAATGTTCATATATTTATAAACAACACTTTATGTGTTGTTGAATTAACTATTAATTCACAAATTAAAAACCCACACAAGAGAAAATGTACGTATATTGTATGGTAATTTATACTATTCAAGTGTAAACATAAAGTAACTTAATATCATAGTCACTACATTCAAAGACACAGGCAGCCATTTTTGTTCCAACTTTTTAATAATCCACTGAAATCAAACTATTCTATCACTTACTCTTTATTTAGATTTGTTATCATCAGACTCTTCCTTTCTATTTCAGCTCGTGCAGTTTTTAACAATGATGAATAATTTTGTTCCAACTTTTTATATTCTGTTGATAATTTGTCATAATCCTGCAATATATTCTAAAATATCAATGCAATCCATTCTATTGCAGCAATAAAACTTAGTATTTTTTACCGTATGTTAAAAAAGTGGTAATGACAGTATCTATGAAATGAAATGAAAACTGTTTATTTCGTCTTAGGAACCAAAAGCTGACTTAAGAAAAGTCAAAATTTTACAATACAAAGTCCCTACTTGAGATATAAATTTAATAACAATATATAAAAAATATATATATTTAAATGAATTCTTTAATAAAGCCTAAAGTTATCTAAGAAGGATGACATATAAAATATAGCCAGCCAAACGTGGAGATGAGGAGAATCACAGCAAAGCTAAGAAAAAACCAGCATGGAAGTTGTTAGAGGAGGCCAATATCAATAGACAACTGACATTCTATAAGCTATTACAAATTCTAATTTCAAAATAAAATACTTAATTTCATTAATAACAGTCCCTCAGAACTCTACATCTGGTAAGTTTATACAAAAATTTTATTAAGTAAGTTGAAAATGAATACAGTTACTAACATTCTACATGAAATTAAAAGTTATTACTCGTACATAACTATTTTTCATGTATGAATTAGGAATTACTATTGTAGACAGCGGGTATCCTCTGGATTCAGAGGGCTCAGGGCCGGTCAGAGTAGTGTAAATTGAGGGAGGCCAACACTGGACGTCGAAAGGCTGATAGATGGATGGATCAAAACATCTTCCATGGGTCACCATAGAAACATAGCTTAATGAAACAGTCAAATTCAGCACTTCCTAAATAATGTATTTAGTCTGGGAGATCTTTATTGGTTGCATAGGGATTTAGAAAAAGATGTGTAACGGTGAAACACATTAAGATTTTCTCTTACACAACAACAGATTACCCACTTTTTGTAAGCTTGCTAGAGTAGACGCGTATTCTTCTAGTTTAGATTTAAGCTCTTGATTTTCCGTTTTTAGCTGTAGAGAATAAATATAAAGTGAAATAGAGATTTGCATGTAAAATATACAGGATCTAAAAAATATAATTTTTCAGAATACGTAGTTGACATCGCATTTGGCGCTAAAATATAGTACCTCGGATACAATATTATCAAACTGATAGTTTTCCAAGTCTTCATACATATTATCCATTCTTATGGTTTTTGAGAATTCGCTTCCTAATCTTTTTTTAAAAATGTAAACCACTAAATGTATATGAATACAAGTTAAATTAATAAAATAATAAATTTATTCTGCAAAGCATGACAACTTTCTAGAATTACGAACTAATTTAATAAACTGTCTATAATTGAAATTGACAGTGACATTAAAGTTGTACAGATAGTGCATAGAGATATATTAGTATAGACTTGTGATAGATAATTATTTAAGATCAGAGCATGAAGAACATGGTGTGAGCAATGTCATAATACACTTTTAAAAGGCTTGATGATGAGTTATATTCGCTGTTTCCCCTCGACGACACTAAACTCCTCTCCTCGTTACACATTTTCGAAAAAGTGTTAAGAGCAAAAATATACATAAGAGAAATAAAAAATATATTTTTTTGTTGAGATTACAGAATTTAAAATAGAAAGATTGCATTTTATAGACTAAGTGAGTGACCATTGACCAAAACAGCTATTATTAGGACTGTGTGCGATAACAATTATTAAGGTCAATTATAAGTGCTTATAAATTATATATAATGATTTGGTCTTTATTCCCGAATCACACTTGCCTCAGTTGCATCTTGTCGTTAACTCTATAAGTCTGTCTCATTTTTCTTAAGCACAAAGTGTTAATGAGTTTTCCACTCAGATTAAAAAAAAATTAGAGAACGACTTCTTAAAACCTGTTATCTAAATCATTAAAAAATAATGAGCAGAGACTAGAGAGTAGATAGGTAGCTGTCAGCGGTGTCAAACTCAAAGTGACATGTGGTGTTATAGCTACAGCACATTTATATGTAGACGCCGTAACATAAATTGAATCAACCATCCAATATAAGTATTCTGTGCTGCTAACGGATCGGTCGGGCGGGCCAGGCAGGTGAGGCAAACAGTGTTTGCTTGCTTGCTTGTCGGTTTGTTACACTTCGGACTATAGCGCCAGTTAAGCTCGGCTCGGTTCGGTTGTTCTGAGCATGAGATTTATTTATTAGTGTTTATTTGATTAATTCCGTTTTTGTAGAACCTGATTTATAATAATCGTTATACTCATACAATGTTTGTGTTAATAAACTGGTTTGTGATCTCGATCTAGCTGTGGTGTCGACTAAGTGCAACAGGCAAATCTAGGGGTTCGTGTAAAGTAAACAGGAGATACATTAAAGATCACACAATGCCTACTGACTCTGAATGCGATTGCGACTTAGTGACGAAGGAGTGGCTCTTAGCGAAGTTGCGGTCCGACGAACGGGATACTGTTTTGATCGATTGTCGAGGATCTAACGAGTACGCTCAATGCCACATCCGGTCCGCTGTAAACTTCTCCATTCCGAGTATTATGTTGCGGCGCCTGGCCGCTGGCAAGATCGAGCTGGCATCTACGGTGCAATGCAAGGAGCTGAAATCCCGTATTGCTCAGTGTTGCTCCCGTGGTACCTTTGTCTTGTACGCTGACGGCGCCCCACGAGACCCAGACTCCGTGCATGGCATCCTCCTCAGGAGACTTAAACAAGATGGGGTGCAGGTCGTCTGCCTTGAAGGTAAGGCCATTTTCTTCCTTAATGATACCTTGAGCTTGATTGCCTCATATGGTAATTCTATCAATCTACTATTATACCTGTACCTATAGTGAAGCATTAATGCTTTAATATTTAGAAGTGTTGGATACTTGTATTCTATATAATTGTACTCATAAGTTAAGGCAACAATCATAATATATCTTTGTTTTGTCTATATATTGAGTATTGTACCACTGTATTGGGAAGGAACTGCCTCTCAAGCCACAGCTCACGCTTTTCTGGAAGTCAGGGTTTCTGTTTATGAAGTACCAAAATTATTTTTCTAAATAAACAATTATTATTATTACTTACCCTAGATAAACTATAAGGAAGTTATACAAGATGCAGAAGTGGTAACTGTGATGCTCTAGTATTTATTTTCCTGAATAAAATAACATAATTATCAAGATTAAAACATGCTCAAATCCTATGCAAAATATATACCTACCTAATGTTTATCTCTTGTCATACAATATCTTTCCATCAATGATCTGCATGGCTCTATATGGCTTTCGTGTGTCATGACTGACTCATACACACATTTATTGTAGTCAAGTATATTTTATTTTGTAACAGGTATATCAATTTCCCTATAGGATTGTAAACACAGATTTTTACTTTGATGTAACATATATTATGAATATTAGCAATTCCTTTGATAATTAGAATTTTATAGAAATAAAAGAATTTGAATTAACAATGCTTTAAAACACAATATAAACTGTTATGATAGAAAATGTTGTTAAGACGCAACTGTGTATGATCTCCAGTGATGTTGGTGAACTTTACCCGAGACATTCATGCTAACTATAGTATCTCTAAATATCTGTGTGCATGGGACTGTTGACAAGATAAATTGCTCACTACTGATTTTTTTTAAATGGAAATATAAACAAAAGCAGGCTAAGTAGAAGCTTACCAAATATGAAGTATGTTTGACATTAACATTACAAACATTTAACATACAAATATTATAATAATTTCTTGGAGGAAAATTGCAGAATTTTTTATTGTTTATTTTTGTATATGTGCTGCGAGTAGATCTAATATACTGAAGAAAAATAGACCTACTCTGCTTCCATTTGTAGTATCAACCAGCAACCAGCAATTATTTATAATCAAAACAAAATAAAGTATAGTAGGTCCCATTTTAATTACTGGTCATAAAAATAGTTATCAAATAATTTATTTAGGCGTAAAATAGTTTACGCAACTCTTGTAGAGGTTTGCATTCAACTTCATAAATTAACAATTTAATGAGAAGCTTTGCTGTGATCTATGTCAACATTTTGCATAGTAAAAATATTTAAATTGACCAATAATAATAAAATATTATCTTGAATTTTGCAGTATCCATCTTTGGTTTACATTTAAATATTGTAGAAGCATATTTAATAAGAATAGTACTATTATAAATTAAATGAAAAACTTGTACAATTGTACATGAACAATAGGATTTTTTATCTTAAAAAATTAATAATTTTGTATAATGATTTATTTGTGCAACATTTTAATATATCTGACAATTGAATATTTACAATAATTTTCAATAACAATACCGAGACCAAAAAATTGGTTTGTTCTGAAGGTTAAACATCATTTTAAGTTACTATGCCATACAAATTTCACTAGAAGTAATATTGCCTGTTTCTTTATAAGAAAAGATGTTCTTGTGGTATATAAAACAATCTTAAAATAAAATCAGTCAACATAATAATCAATAACTACATTTATGATTACATTTTATACCTAGTATTATATAAATCTATACATATATCTTGTTTATAATTCATTCCCAGAGTAGTACAATTCATTCATTAAACCCAATCATTACCTTTGATATTATGTGCGCGTAATGTCAGCGCGTCGATTGTCGACCATTTCGTAACCGTTCATTCACAAAAACTTCGTAATGACTGTGTGTAGCGTTCATTATTATATTTAATTGTCACTACAACTTTTTCATGACTGTATGCTAAGGAAACTTTCATGTTATGCCACATCCAAGATGCATACTGCGTAATAAACCGGATACACTTAGCTATTTGCGATTGATAAGATTAAACTCGGTGTCCACGGCGATAGAATATCTTAAACCTAAGTAACGATAAAATTATTCGTACGAAAGTAATAAAGTAAATTGATGACACTTTACGTAATGGTCGGAGCTTAGTTGAGTGTAAGGGGCTTGTAGCCAAGCCGGAGGTCGCAAGTCGAGGCATCCGCTGTTCGAAACGTGGGATAGGAAGCCGGCTACTTATTGTGCTCCTCAATGCGAGACGATAGATTATGATCGCCGCGCGCACCGACTTGAACGCGCTCGTTTTAGTTTCCGACTTGCTTCATTTTATGTTCTCAATGTGCATGATTATGTATAACTCGGTAACTGGTTTCTATGAACTGGTAAATCTAGTTCGTTTAAATAGTCATTATATGCGACTACTGGAGATTAGAATGTTACGCAGTGAAATTAATTTTGTTTAGTGTTTTTCTTACTTGTCAATTAACCTTAATGTCAACAAATGTAATTATTTATAATGATCATTATCGATTTAAAGTGGTTCTTTTATAATAATATATACTGTATCTTTTGCCATCGGATATTCATATAAATCATACGATTTTGATAACCTTCGCGCGTTCTTGATTTTCGATCGTATTGAAATCCGAGCTTTTTAAAAAATGTACCCACCTTCAAACTTAAAACCTTTTTCGGGTGTACCACCCAATTACTTGAGTGAATCCTTTCATTTATCGTGACGGTTACTCTCCTTTTTACACTTTTAAAAACGCCTACTAAATAGTTCAGTTCTTATCCTCGAGAAATGCGTCAAATTGGGTATTTGAAGTAATTCATAGTAGACCAACTTTTTCCCGCGACTACGACCGTGTCGTACAGTTTTCATTTCTCAACAGGACCAAACTTCAAAAGCGCTTAAACAAATATGTTTTTCGTCAAGTACAAAAACTAAAATATATAATTGTGTGGTCGCTAGAGGATATAATTTCTATGATTTTTATATACTATCCTTTTCCTGTGGAATCTTTAATTGTGTCAAATTTCATACTCCTTCATCCGCGTAATATGCATAAAAATGTGTACAAAGTTTTTGCTTCACGTATCTTGTATAATGAGGAACTTCCTTACAAACTGTCATCCTCTATTTCATATTCAATCTATTCTTTCAAGCCTGTTTCACTATAAAAAAAAAATCTCAAGTTCTATTCTACCCCTGTACCAATTTTCTTCAAAATCGTTTCAGTAGTTTAGGCGTGAAAATGCCTCAGAGTATAAGACAGCTTTTTAAATATTAGCAAGGATTTAAGGATTTTACTCAATCTTAGAGCGTCGGTCTATAAGGACAAGATAACGAATGGATACCAGACTCCGCCACTCCGAAATGTATATGATGAAATGGAGCATTAAATTTAACTAATGCGATCAAAGGCGACCGGAAGTCTATATTGCCGCGGTCTTCGGCGGCGGAAGAGTGCCGCAATTTTATTATTAATAAGTTCCCGTTTCCCTCACGTCCTGCCAATTTCATTTGCGTTCCTACCACTGCGTCTATGACGACTGTGTTTGTACTAAATTAAAATATATATTATAAAGTTTAATGGCTTTGTAACGGATGTCGTAAATTTATCAAAATATTAAAAAATAATACGTTCTAGTTATGTCAGTTTTTGACTTAATGATATCGTTTTTACCTGAAAAACAATATAATACATCCTAGGAGGTCACAACATCAGAACTAATCACTTGTACGCAATCGCATCAACAAAACAATAATAGTGTCGTGCTACAGGATGAACTGCAAGTTATCAGAGACCTCTTTGAACCCTGATAAGGAAGAATCAAGAAATGCCATTTTGCTAATCTGTTAGACATCGTTGGGTATATATTAATATATGTAAATCTATATAGAATCTGCGTTATTTAAAAGTAATGATGCGCAAGAGCGTTGTTCCTTATTAAAAATTTTGTTTACTCCTTTCTGGGGTCCGCAGACTTGTGGTCCTCAATGTAAAGACGTAAACAAGCTTTGTCTAAACACACAATGTTAAATAAGTCTTCGCACAGTCAGCTTTAAATCGTTTAGATGGGATAAGTACATAAGGACAAAATTGTGTTTTACTATTTTGGCTGTAAAAATGGAGTTATATCTTCTCTGCAGTTGAACCATCCGGTAGCTGACGAAACCTGAGACTCCTGGTTTCGAATTCGTCTGCAGCCTCAACTGGTGTTGCAAAATATAAATTTTGACAAAAATCCGCCATTTTACTCGTGACGCAAACGCGAATGGCACGTGCGTGGCAACAACAGGACGTTACCAGATCACTATTATAATACAAGCGGATGTTGCATCTGGCTCGCGTTCCGTCGGTCAGAGGAAACATAACTATTGAGTGTAGGGAGTTCAAGACACTGCGGTGCAAGGAAACATAATCCTTCCCTTCAAGTCACGACCCGGTGTAAGGTTGCACATGACTAACATGACAGGGAACGGGCTGTACTGATTAACACCATCTGGCTGCAAGCATTCTTGCCTTTAAATAAACTGTGTGATTTGTTAGCGTTTTACCATAACCAATAGAGAGTATGGTCGTAGTGATAGAGATCACATCATCAAGATTTTGGTATTAGGTTTATATGTACATAGAAAACGTAGCCTACGTTAAGTAACAGCACGTTTAGTTTTCTTTTTACCGACTTCAAAAAAGTTGGAGGTACTCAATTCGTGTGTATTTTGTTTAAATATATTTATGTTGCATCAGAAATTTTTTATATGTGGACAGATTTTGATAATTCTTTTTTTGATGGAAATCTGGTGCTTGGTCACGTAGTCCCATTTGATTTTGAGCGACCTCTGACGGTTAGTGTTTGAGTTATCTTTAATAATGCGCATTTATCTGGTTCCGGATATGTTGCCAATGATAGTTTCATTGTATTACTTGTCGGAGTCGATGTTTTTTATGATAAAAATGATGTGTTTGGTGTATATGTATGTTCAGCGGAGTGCCTTTTAATTATGAGTTTACAATCCAAAATATACATAGGAAGATTTGTATTCGAAGTAGTGAATGTTTATAATATCTCTCCTACCAAAACATAATTATTACAAAAAGCCCTATGTACCTAGTTAGGCACATCAAACCGGAACTTTTCAAAACTAACAATTAGCGTGGGCTCGTTCGTAGCATTGACAGTTTTTTTGCTAGCTGATGTAACCACCAATCTGCGAATTACAGTAAGCTACGTTCTATTAATTGTATTATAATTTTATTTATGATATATATCTCGTTTCGCTACGTTGGCTTTTTATTGAATTCCATTTTGTAAAATACAATGGATATTTCCGTCCACACGTAATATGTCGTGAATTTAGGGAATAGGTACCGAGATGGCGTAATTTTGTGCTAAGAATTGAGGAACCTTCTGTTTTAGTTGTATTAAATATACCTAGCTCTTGCATTGTAATCCCAAATGTACCTATTAGCTTCTCCAGGTCACGGTTCCTTTTGAGTCAACTTTCGCTACTGTTCGTCTTGTACTCAGGGTAAGGGGAGTTTATCATCATAGCAACGCTACTGGGCTCGGGTTTCCTCTCACAATATGAGGGGTACAATATGACGGGTCATAGTCCACCATGCGGGCTAAGTGTGAATTGGTACACCTTACACACTTTCGAGAATAATAGAAAAATCTTAGGCTTTTAGGCTCTTTTAACCCTTACGCTTGTGCACTGATTATTACTAGAGGTAGTGTCTGCGTTTGAAATTCAGCCGTAAAATTAAAGTTTTATTAAAATATTTACAAACACAAGCTGTAATTATAGACTTTTTTATTGCATTTTGACCACCATCATAATACACATATCACACCATAGTATTAAATATTTGCTTTCTGCACTTTTATGTGCAGACTTTGAGTGCCAAATTACATAGTATTCTGTCCGGGTAATATTCGTAAAGTTTTAGCGTCACGTATAAATATTATAGATAGGTACATTGCATTGATTTTGACATGACGTGCGATGCCGAAGTGCCCGAGCCCCAAACGTATCGGGGTCGACCAGTAGCAGCATGGTAACTGTGCTGCTGATATGGTTATCTGTCTGTTAAATTATCTGTGGCACGACGGCGCCTAATGCATAGCTATCGTAGACAAGCCCTGTTCTATCTCTGGTTATAGACAAAAACTAATTAGGTAGAAGTTAAGATGTTTTTTTGTATATTTTGTCACGAAAATCTATAGTAATACTATAAAGGAGAAAGATTTCTTTGTTTGTTTCAGGGGAGTATGTTCCGTTACTATTGGACCAATTTGAAAAGTTCAATGACCACTAGAATCTTATGCTATATTTGATGAACATAGGTATAAAATATTTTCAAAAACGTTAGGGATCCGTATGAAAACTACGATAATGTAACGTGTGAAAAAATACAAAAAAAACGTTGTATTGCGTACGCCGCGGAGATTATTAACAATAGAGCAGTGATGTACTAGAGTTTTATAGAGGACATCAATATCTACAAATAAGTCTGCGATACGATATGTTAGAGTTACGTCACAATAACTACTTTTTTCTGGTAATTGGTTCTTCCAAAGCGAGGTTTCCTTGTACGTAAAATAGTAAATAAGTATAGTTAACTTTTAAAATCTGTACCTTTCTGTTACTCGTGTTTCTCTTAATTTCAACATATTAGTAATATCTAATTTTCCATTCCATCGTAAGCCAAGTCTCATCCCATGACGTCAATGTGGTATATTCCGAGAAGCTACTCATATAATATCGATCGTTTATAACTCTTTTATCACTATTGTTTCCTTACTTTATAGTAAGGAGTTTATCGAGTTTATACTCGATTTAATATTATCTGGAGTATTTGCTTGCATGTGATAGCTTTAGTACTATTTTTATAATGGGGCGACAGCCCTCGACATTATTTTCGTTATTTTATAATAGCTGAAAGTTTTATGCATGCAAGACAGGTGAGAACGATCTTCGAATATATTGTTTCGATCATCACTTTGGTAGGTGATAAGTGGTCGAGTCGAGCAACCCCATCACGGCCCACTATTGAGCACGGTTCTCTTCTCTGAACGAGAAGCTTAAGGCCATAGTCTACCACGCTGGCCAAGTGCGTATTGACAGACTGCACACACCTTTGGGTTTTGCAAACTCCCTGGTATGCAGGTTTCCTCACGATGATTTCCTTCACCGTTGTAGCGTGACATTTAAATGCCTAAAACGCACGAAACTCCGATAATTCAGTAGTGCGCGCTCTAGGGTTCGAACCTGGACCTCTCAGGTAGGAGGCCGAGTTCTTATCCACTG
The DNA here is from genome assembly GCA_018249125.1 of Asbolis capucinus. Taxonomy (NCBI): domain Eukaryota; kingdom Metazoa; phylum Arthropoda; class Insecta; order Lepidoptera; family Hesperiidae; genus Asbolis; species Asbolis capucinus. The sequence continues at coordinate 19,756 of DWJZ01001908.1, forward strand.
GGCTTTCACCGCTTTTTATATATAATAAGTGGTGAAGGTGGATAAAATAGTATGTCGTTTGGATTCCGATAACCTCAGCAATGTTCCGCGTCCCTTGGTTCTTCCACCTCCCCGTGTGTGATGGTCTATCACTTCCTTGGAGCACCCCAGCCTGATGCTGTTAATGTCCATGCGGCGGTGATCATTAGCCACTAGGTGACCCGTCTGCTCGTTTGTCTTATAACATAAAAAAAAATCTAATATTCAACCCCCAACACGTAAGGTATCTTTGGGTAGGTCTTTTAAAATCATTAGAAATCATATAATGTATGTACATAGATATAACTGAAGGCATTAAAATTTGTAAAATTTTATTGCAATTAGTTGAGAGCAAAAAAATAATTTTTCTTCACAACTACAGCGTTACTTATAACGTTGTCTTGCACGTGCAAATTATGGAATTATGTTGTTTCCTCGTGATGTGATATAGGTATTCCCTGAGAGCGTTCCTTGCTAATTGAATTACTGACTCATACGATACTTCTTTTGTTCGTAGGGACTACACATTAGGAAAGAGGTCAAGTGCTATTTATTCAAATGTTATTTAATGTTAATACCTCTTGGATTCGGATTTTTTTTAATAATGCCATTTTGTTAATAGATACACATCTTTTACACAACCAATCAAATTGATAATATATATCTCACGTGATGTACCGACCAATAGATGTGATTTATTATATGGGGTCATTTAGATATTACCAATCACAGTGCATTGTTTTAACGTTCCCCCCGCCTCTTACCTCCGCGCTTCGACTGAATTTTATGTTAGAAGAATACCCACATCAAACGTCTAGTAGCTTAAGTTGTTATTATAATTATCTTTGCAAAATATCATGTTCATAAAATATTTATCCTTCAGACTAGTTGCGTATGATGTAATGGTCCTATTTAACTGCCCTTAGCATAGTGGTGGGATCTTGATAGAATTGACCTACCTTTTAGTGTAAATACCGTCATTCTGAGTCCATCTGTTACTTATATCTCGCCCACGAGTCTGTCAAATTGAGTTAGTTTGTCCTATACTGCACTTGTGAATACAAAAGTACTTTTTAATACTTTAAATGCTAAATAAGTAACCTTAAAAAGTAAAAACTCTACTAACCTTAATCTGCACTAGTGCTGCTCTAGGTTTAAATTGAGGCTCTGACCAATTTGAGCTATAGGGATATATATATATTTCATATTATTATGTGGTCAAAACGACCACAATAATGTTTGATATTATTCTAATTAAAACATTTAAAAATCGAACTTTAATTAAGAAACGCTGTAACGAACAACACACACATCTTATATGAATATTCTTATCTTAATATTTGTTAACTATTCAGTTCCGTTGTGTGGAGTTAATAGTTAATATCGGGTCATGTTTATACTAAAACTGCATTGTCCAGAAAACTGAAGCTAGAGCCAAAATAAAATTTAAGCACTGGTAAATACAGCCTTGGCCAAAAGTATTAGGCACCCTATAAATTACTGCAAAATTACATGTTCAGGGAGAAAAAAAAGTA
>DWJZ01001909.1:0-21306 GCA_018249125.1 Asbolis capucinus
TCTCTTGGGCTTAATTTTATACACGTTTGCAAGACTGTTTTCTGCACTAATATTATAAAGAGGAAAGATCTGATTGTTTGTTTGTTTGCATTGAATAGGCTCCGGAACTACTGGACTGATTAAAAAAAATATTTTACCATTAGAATCCTACATTATCCCTTATGAACATATTTAATACGAGAAATATAGGGATCCGTGTGAAAAAATCTTTATATCGCGTACGCTGCGGTCATTATTGACAGTAGAGCAACGTGACGTACTACAGTTTTACAGAGGACATGCTTATCTACTGATATGGCCGCGATACGTCTACTTGTCACACTAATGTCAAATTAACTACTTTTTGTGATAACTGGTACTTCCGAAGCGAAGCGAGGGCTATTTCTAGTTATTAATAAGTTCAGTTTTTCTTTTATTCATGGAAAGCTCGGAGATAATATTAATGAAATAAGAAAATACCTTAATTCTAGTGTAGCATTTCTACAAGATCAGTAACTCCACACAAAATGTTAAGGGCCATACAGACAAATGCCAAGAAACGACGTCCCTGCTGCAATCCTTCGCGATGACCGTCTGCATAAGGGCGGGATCAGATCTGCTGCCGGTAGCTACAGCAGCGGCTGCGGCAAATGATGGTCATGGACGCAGCCGTCCTGCGATTGGATTGCGCCTTACACCTTTTGTGATTGAATGTTCCATCCATGCTAAGTAGTAGCACTAAGAAGAGTGTTGTGTCTTAGTAATACAAACACTTAAACTGAATTTAAACGGAAAATTGTTTTAAAAATATTGTTTCCCCAATACATGTATGTATGTGTAATGTTTCGTACTATTCAAGCGTTTAAAAATTTAATTTAAACATATTTTCTCAGATCTCAGATCAATATTTTGTCAAAATTACAGTCCTTAAAGTTTGAGTGTTCGGTCAACCGACGGAGCGGGTGGAGCGGGCGTCTTAGATCGCTGTAAGCATTGCATTCAATTACTCGGAATGGTTTCGTTAGGAACCTCGAGTCCTGCTATAAAACGTAATCCTTTAATATGTTATTACGGTCCCCAGTCCGCGCCGCGGCGGCCAGCAGGGACCAGCTCCTCGACTATCTTGGTAAATGACGATTTTGTCGTTGTTGGGAAGTTTGTCCCTTATAACCGAATTGATCATCAATTTAAAAAGGCATTATCTTTTATTTATTGCAACATATGGTACAGGAGGTGTTAAATACTAGTTGTTAACACATATCACCTTGTTGGGGTATACTCGTAGCAATATTGTGAATGGCGGAGCAAACCGACGTTTGTTGTAATTATTAATTTAATATTACGTTATTAGTTTTCTCATTAATTTAAATATTAATTTATATTGTAGTAACACTTTTCGATTAAAAACAGTTTGTGCATCTAGCACAAAAAAAAAATCTCGTTAGTAATTAATCTGATGTCGTTCGGAAGATTATTAAATATTTTGATACACATCGACCGGAACTAAATATTTTTAATGTAGTCGGTGGCAATATTAATATATTTTTATTATTAGTGCGACTTACGTACCGTCAAGCCATCAAGTCTGAGATTTTCCTTAAATATTGAGGAAACTGTTTTATAAATAATATACGTACATATATTGGCGTAAGAGTTAAAATTCAATGTTTAAGTCTGTTGTTCTTTCTTCATTGTTTAAGTGCGCAGGTGAAACTTGATAGTTTAATCCGGATTTTAGTGATATGATTTTTTTCAATTTATATTTGTGTCAATGTATATTCCTAGTAGTATAAACGTATCTACTAAGTCAAATTTCGGATTATTTATTAAAAAATATATGTCAATGGGTGGTTTTTGATATGGTCTATGTTGCATTATTTTCGTTTTTGTCAACTATTAACGAATAAAACGCCATCTATTAAACCAACATTTATATTTGTTCTCGTGACTGCATCAGCCAAACTATTGTACACGCTGTACATAAAGGCGACCTTTTTAATTTTTTAAAGATATTTTTTTATATGTGCTAAAATTAAAGATAGAGTACATAATGAGGTCCATTAAAGAATGTATTGCAAAAAACTTTTATTTATTGACAATATTAAAACTGTGTTAAAACCTTAGATAGTGTCAGCTACCTCACTGTCACAGACACCTCGAGGGTCAGTGCGCCATAACACCGTGGCTTATAGTGCCAGCTTGTATTGACGTCACACATCAGTGGACTAATCCCATGGAGTCGATGTAACGAGGTAACAGCTCGAGCTGCATAATAAGCTGCGATAGTCCAGTGGGAAGCTGCACGTGAGGCGCTGAGTTTGAGGCCTACCCACACCCTTCATTGTAACAAGATAAGGGCATATTAATGTATTGTCCCTTGCTTCAGATGCTACCATATCAGGGAACTGAATTTTAAGACCGCAAACAGCATGTCGATGACTATGATAAGGAATTGACATTTTATTATTCTTCATTATTTTTAGATAAGTGCTATCATAATGTACCGGGAGGGTCGTGAGGCTAGCTTCTCGCAACATCAAGCGTGGGAGCTACAATTTTGTAAATAATGGATATAAAAAAAAATTCATAAAAAAAGCAAACTTTATCCCGCCTCCCCTCCGATGAAATCTCCGAGGACCGTTACTGAACTACTTCTCTCAAGGAGTTTCCTTCACTCTGTTAATGCATGCAGTACAAACTAATCACAATAAGCAGTGCTCACTAATCGAAGTACTTTATGTAGGCTTCACGCTATCTAGTATCGCTTACCTGCAACGAAAGACAATATATTACCAATGATATGATTTGAAAGATTGGTGGACTTCACACACCTTCGAGTACTTCATGGAGAACTGTCAAGAGTGCAGATTTCTTCACGATATTCCTTCACCATAGTAAGCGATAAATAACTGCTGGCACGAATATAATTTTAAAAATTAGAGGAGGTACCGCAGGACTTTAACCCGTACACGAAACCAACGTTCTCACACCACTAAGCTATCACACCTTAATGATGCTAAACCACTCTGTTCATGTACGCCACATAGACTAGCATTGTTCGCTGGACTGATGACGCTGCGACAATTTTTAATTACGGCTCATTTTTAGCAGAAACAGGCTCAATAAATCAGCGAGGGGCGCTGGCCACTGGACGTTGGATGGCTTCCAATGAACAATGTCCTACCGAGAAATCGAAATTAAACTCGGATTTTATGATAATTTCCTATGTATCTAGTTAAATCTGAGTAGAGGTGCTCAGAGCTGAGATTATGTGAAACCGAGAAATTGGTTATTACTTATCGTCAACTAGGAAACAATAAAATTTCATCTAAGATGAACAGTACCAGATAGAAAAAAAGTAAAAGTAAAATATTAGAATAAAATGAAGAATAGAATTTGGAGAAATTTTTGCCCACCTGTGGGACAAGTATAAGTGCATAATATATTGTTTGAAAGTATTTTCTTCTCATGAGCTACTTCTCTCATAATATAAAGCTATTAACTGTAGATGGCATTAGCCGCCACCCTATATCACGCGAAGCCGCAAGCAGCCGGCGAGGAGGATTGTCTAAACATAGCGTATACTAAACAAGTAATTATGCAGCGTTTGTCACGTGATAAATGGCTCGGCAACACCACCTAATGAAGAATAATCCAGTCGCGGGTTAGATCAGCGTATTGTATTGTTGGCGCCGTTTCCATACGGCTAGACGGCACGTTTTTATTTAGCGATATTTAAATATAATCTTTCAGTTCTCAGAACATGTTATAATTATAATAAAAGTACATTTTTATTCTATTATAAAATAAAATATTACCTTTGTTCTGTAATGTTCTTCTTTAACAAAAGTTAATAGACTGTTATTTGGAATCAATCTCAATCGATTATTTTGTTGACTGATTAGGCCATATACAGTCTAATCCTATATAAAGACATTTTAAACCTACAGTAGTATTGTAGATAAAAACAAATGGACGTGTTGCTGGATTATCTCAAGGGCATTTCAAATTATACCTTTACATTTATAAATTAACTTCAATGACATTTAAATGAAGGTAGATAATTCTAAATGGCCATCATGTGAAACTATCACTGAATCGTATCTTAACAATAAGCAATAACATAATTATCTCAACCGTGACGTGTGGAACATGGAGACAGGCAAGTCGACGCAAATGCGTGGTAGTATTTAAGTTAATGTCGCGCTAAACACATTGCCGTGTCGCTCCGATACTGGTAATTAGTTAACTACACCCCCACCCCTCTCCCCTCGTCCTCCCGCATGCATCCCTCTGACGCGCAGGCTTTTTGTCATTGTTTGTGAGCGCTGACATTTGTGAGGCGTCACGCGTACGCGTTATGTGCCGTCACGGCTTTGTTATGTCGCGAATATTTCCAAAATTCAAAGAATGCATTAGAGTCGCTCGGTTATGACAGCCCTATAGCATTATAGCGCTGTCTGCAAGAATCTTGCATACAAGTGGGTTTTAGTTATGAAAGAAAACGCACCACTTATTGACGATAGAGACTGGTCGGGTCAACAGTCGAATCCTACTTGAAATAGCCTACACTGACTAGCATAACTGCCACTCTGACTACATAACAAAGCTCACTGCCGCACTAATTGTCGTTAATAGTAACTGAAATCGTTCTTAGTATAAAAGTTTTTTAGTATAAAATGTATAAACGTACAGTAAAGGGGCCATTTAAATGACCATTAACCACTGAGTGCAACAGTGAGACTATTAAATAAATGAATATCTAAGTTAAGGTTCAGTCCCAACCAACAGGCATCAAAGAGCATCACCGAGGTCGATTAATAGCTTGTACTCGTATGTAGCCAGGTGCTGTTAGCAAAGGCTCTACCAGCAGCTATTTGTCGGGCGAGGTCGAGGACCCGGATCGCGGGCCGCTCGAGAGGACTGGCCTCGCATACTAACTGCGTCCTAACTCACCAGCGCCTCTACACTAACGTCTCCTGGAAGTGTAAACAGATAACAAACCTTGCATTTATTACATAGCTCCTCACCTTGACGGCTGTTTGTTTATCTCGCTGCCGAAAGAGTCCGTTGTTCTTACCACTATGACCTTTTGCCTGGATTTCAAATGTTTTTTCATCTACTAAGAACAGTTTTAAGGTGTCCTCGTCTATATGTCCTGCCGACTTAGTACATTCGATCGACTAAGAATTAAGAAGCCCTGTACTACTTAAATGCAACATGACCGCAGACCAACTTGGCCGGAGTTACATCAAGTTGAAATACGAAGTAGCAGTAAAGCCACCTGATATTAAGACATTGTATATAACAAAGCGGCCCTGAAGGAGACTGCGCTTCGGGAATGTGCTCCAAGAAATTGATATAAAAATATTTTTTATTAAATTCTATTATCCCCGAAAATAATCGTTAGCATTTGAACTGTTCTTTATTTTTTGACAACCCTAGCGTATTTTTGTCCAGTCACCTCATAATGGGTGTACAAGCGTTAAAGTTACGAGAGATACTAGATTAATTATAAACTACACATGTCCAATTACAAATGTGTTATTTTGTGTAATTAACAACTAACGCCGGTCTGTTTTAATTACCTGTTGTAAACTGTTATTTGTTAACATTATGGTCACTCTGATGTTGTTAACTACGAGTATGGTCAGGACCACGAGACATTTTAGGGATCAATAAAAAAAATAAGCGATCACAATCCGTTATACTCTAGTATCATTGAATGCTTTTTAAGTGAAATTGATATTTTAATTAAAACACCTGAAATGAGATCTGATATATTTTACTCACATTATTAAATTCAAACATCAATTAAAAATATAATTTTATTATAATATATATAAATATAATATAATATAAATGGCATCAGTCCGTATCCAATGCTATAAACTAATATTTCTCTCTAAAAATATGAAATTCTGTTTATAAATTTTTTTTTCTTTTACGAACTGTCTTATTATATCATTGGATCACCCTTGACAATTTAACATTACATTGCATGTCTTTAAAAATAGAGAACAAAGGGACAAATCACAGTGATGCTGTAAGCAACACTTGGAACAAGACAAAATGGTGGCGAAAACAAAATGGCGGCTAATCGCTATTTTCGCCGTTTGTATTGTCATCGACATAGACAGGGTTGCAGGATCGCAGGAGGTCATGAAGAAATTAACTAAGGGCTTTATTAAGGTCATGGAACAATGTAAAGCTGAAGTAAGTTTTTAATGTTTCATATTGTCATGATAATATATCGTGTGACGAATACAATGGGAATTTTATTTTTCAAATTCATAATGGATTTTTATTGCATTTATTATCTATTACGTACATAATATATGTATTACCACTTATTTATAGTAAAATATTCTACTATTATTAAGTGAACTCAAGAATTTTCATCATGGCAGCTTTACATTTGTGTTGTAGCTGAACCTGGGTGATCATATAATGCAAGACTTCATGAATTACTGGCGCGAGGAGTACCAGCTGTTAAATAGAGAACTGGGTTGTGCTATCACCTGCATGGCATCTAAATTAGACCTCATATCCGATGATATGAAGCTGCATCATGGCAATGCACATGAGTTTGCCAAGACCCATGGAGCCGGTAAGAATTTACCAAATTAACGTAAACTAAGCATTTTTTTGGCGCCTTTTATAGCCTAAGTAGCCAACCAAGTTAAGCAATGTTAGATGCAGTCGACAGGAGAGACCATCGAGTGACCACGAGTCGCAAAACATTTATACGTTAGATGACACGTAAAGCCGTCAGTTTTGTCATATGGCAATCCATATCAGAGGCCTTCGAGTGGCATAAAGTTGTAATACTTGGGTTGGTCACTGAGCCCTTCGACAGACTTCATTGGCAAAGGAAATTACTTTTTTTAAAATAAACCTAACCTTGGGGAGCCACGGTCTTCATAATCGGAATGTGGAGCTGTCCCAAAGGCAAGGATCCTTGGCTTACGTATGATGACGACAAACAATGACAGAAGTTGTACTGTGTATACTGATTCTATATGCCAGTAAATGTCGCCATTTTGTAATTTTTTTCTCGTACAAGTCATTATCATTTAAACTTTCATAACTAGAAAAATAAGCTTGATTTATTGTTAGAATATTAGTTAATAGTTAGTACAATAAAATATGATTATATCTTGTAAAAAATCGTCTGATTGCCGTTGATTATAATGTTATAGATGATGATATGGCGAAGCAGCTAGTAACAATGATTCACGAATGTGAAAAGGACCATGAACAGATAAACGACGATTGCTTGAAAGCCTTAGAGATAGCCAAATGTTTCCGCACCAAGATACACCAGCTCAAGTGGGCCCCCTCGATGGAGACCATACTGGAGGAGGTTATGATTGATATTTAAAGGTCATAGAATGCTAGTTAAATATGATAACAAGTTGAATTCAAATTTCAGTATTATGAAAGAATACACGATTTTGGATTACACTAATTATTAATATGACGACATATGTAGACGTACTTGTTATTTCAAATACAGTCTCTTTCTGAGTCCTATAATTTCATAGTTTCTCCTCTATTCACTTCAATGTTCATTTGATTTAAAAAATTAAAAACGAATCGTGTGTCCAATTCAAATGTAATCATCTCCAACATGCATTCTATAATACTAATGTTCTACTGCGACCCGGCATGTTAATGGTTTTAGGTGTAACTCTGTAATAATACTCCTCTCCTAAACAAACGCCAGCTAGCCCTATTCGTTTTTTATTAAGTATTTTATAGCCGGTGGAGGTGTTTGTGACCATTTATTGTTGTGGCTACTAATTACAGCCTTCAAATATTTCAAATCTGTTGTTTTTATTTTCATCTGAAGATTATACAAAACGCAGGTTAATGATAACAAGTTGTTTTTAACGAGATTTGTTTTCAAAGAGGTTTTAGTGAAGTTTTGTTCTTGAAACATCTGGAACCGCGTGAAAGGCAAGAGTCGAACGAAGCAGTGCCTAGTTGTTAATGGTTACTCTAACGGCTTCTTAGTAAAGTACTGTATGCATATTGCGCATTAAAAGTAATTTAAGTGACTATTGGAGACTGAGTGCGTCAAGCAGTCGCTTTTGATAAGATTCTACGACGTGATGTACTTTATTCACTTTGAAAATCGTACAGTAATGAACAACTCCATTTTTTTGGCCAACGAAGCCGGTGCGGATCACAGTCGAAGTGTTCGGTGCAACTGATGAGCGTGGGCGGGGCTGACTACTGACCACCAGACGTCGACCATGGACATAACAACACTCAAGTACTTTGTGTCTTCATTATTTGAATGACAGCGGCAGAATGATCGAACCAGTTACAGTCTATCAGTGCGGTATTCAATCACACGGTATAAATTGATGTAATCGATCAATGAATTGAAAACGTCGAACGGATAGCCGATGAATGATCACCAGTTGTCAATTATCGTCTTAACGATACGAATCGAATAGTATTTAATGCGTTGCCCTTAAAGCCGCACATAACAGGGGCCCATTGCATAATGGCTAGGTAAATAAAAAGTTGACATTTTTATTAACACTAGCTTTTGCCCGCGAGTTCGTCCGCGTGGTCGTGGTGGTGGGTAGTGGTCAAAATGCTGCCCTAAGCCACATGAGAATTACTTGCGAATGCATGATACAGTTAATTTAAAACATCTTATATGTCCCACACTCCGCTTACCACGCGCCCCGCCACCCGAGTGCCCGCCGGTACATCATTTTATTATCTTATTAATTTTTTTCCTATCAATTTATATAGTCTATGTCACTCAGTGATAATATAGCATTCTAATGGTGTTAGAATTTTCAAAATCACATCAATACTTGTTGAGTTTATTCAGTACAAACATACAAATCTTTTCTCTTTATTATTAGTATGGATTGGGGTAACTAACTGTATCTACTACAGCTTGGTAACAAATATTCAAATATTTGTTGTGTAAAGCGACATAATATATAAATGGCGTTTCTTCAACTCATCGATGGCCCACTACTGAGCACGGGTCTCTCAAACTGAGGTGGCCTCGAGCATACTCCACCACGCTGCCCGGGTGCGGATTCGCGGAGGGACTTGGCTTACGATAACACCCGGGACTGACGACTTTACGTGCCCTCGGAAGCACGGAGGCGTTCAGGAAATGTTTGCCACTGGCGGTCACCCATCCTCCTACTGACCGCGCCCGCCGTTACTTAATTTTTTTATCGTGTACGCCGTAGGGCTTCAAACGCTTCATTTTATTAACACTGGATTAGCTTTTGTCTACACTAATATTATGAAGAGGAAATATTTGATTGTTCGTTTGTTTGAATTAAATAGGCTCCGGGACCGATTTAAAAAATTTTTTTACCGTTAGAAGCATACATTACCCCTGATGAACATAGGCTATATTTAATACGAGAACAAATAGGGATCCGCGTGAAAATTTCGACAGTGTAATCCAACTTGTGAAAAAAGTACCAAAAAATTCCTTACATCGCGTACGCTGCGGAAATGATTGACAATAGAGCAAGGTGATGTACTACAGTTTTATATCAATATCTACAAATAAATCCATGACAGTGTATGTTTGTTACAGTCTTCTGGTAACTGGTTCTTCCGAAGCGAAGCGAAGGCAGTTTCTAGTATAGTATAAAGTTGAAGTATTGTGGAATGATTTATATAATATCGTATTATGTATGTTAGTGTTACTGCATCACACAGAGTCGTTAATTCGTTAAAACTCTGTATCAAGAAGCTACATAAGTAATCATTAAAGAACTTTGAATGTTGCTAGTCTGTTTTACATACTCGAATCATTTCAAAATTGAAAAATTACACACCAGAATTAATTTTGTAGTTAAGCAAGTTACGAATTTTTTTTCGCTAATTCCGTTCGAAGTAAGGTTGTTGTTAGACTGATAGGTTGTTTACATTTGTGGTACCATTTGAAATGTTATAAACTATAACAGGCGAAGAGGGAATCTAAAACAAAGGTCCACTCGGTCAGTCGAGGATGTTAGTGTCGGTGTCGGCTCTCCCGCGCGACAGCCACTGGACGTAACAGCACAGCTCCTCGCGGTCGCAATACAGACGAATGACCCGCGCGCAGGTGCGGCGGCAGCGGACCGGCGGCGTAACTACACATTTACAGCGTCGTGTCGCTCGGAGGGTGCCCGCTGACGCCCGGACTGTTCCGCACTGGCCTGTGTTAACATACTACCATTCATTAAAAACCTGTCGACTACAAATAACAGGACTTTATCAACGTAGTCTAACTTAGAAAAAAATACTCATTAAATGTCGCTCAAATTTTAATAGTTTCTCGGTCTTTTAGTAAAAAACACCATCATCAAACTTAACATCAAATGGGATCGATGTCGAGCATTCACTTATTATAAGTAAAAATACACCTGTAATATATTAAAAATTACCTCTTCCATTTCTTTAAGTTTTTAAAAATAAACCGAGCCTTGCTCTGCTTCATCTTGTGTGAGTCATCTCAGCAAAATAATTGTAGTTGCCTACTGACAGTGTGCTGTGCCTAGCAACACAGAGCACTTGCTATTAATCTTATCAATATTTAAAGTTGTACTGTTTGTATTATAACAATAGGTATTTGCTATGAAGGCATGGGAGGGAGTCGCAAAATTTAGCTAACTCTTGACAATTGTTAGAGACATCTTAGAGGGACAGCGGATGAGGTACGATGAAGATAAATAAATATGATTTCACTGACACTTTATTGTACTCGCTGTAATATCAAACAGCCAAGCCAGGCATGGAACCCGTTACTAAGGATACTCCGACACTTGCAATGTTTCCCACTCCGAGACTCTATAACACCATTTCACAGCTGCATAGATCAACACCAATTATACTGATTTTAAAATGTATATATGTATAATTTCAATTGGCAAATTGTTTGGTACGTAACTGTACCGGTTGTGTCATTTTGGAAACCTTTTTTACAAGAATTTGTCTTAAGAAAATGTATTCGTTACATAAAGGAGAAAAAGAAATTTTAAGAGATGTTTTTTCAAAGAGCCCTTGGCTATAGCAAGTAATAGGTACCTCCGCCGAGACATAACAAACAATAGGCGATGAAAGCAAACTCTCGGAGGCAATAACAGCAAACATTGGAGGCATCAGGTGCGAAGAATCTTGTGCGCGGTGAAAGGGATTTCGGTCCCAGTTGTTTGCATTTCCCGACAAAGCTTGCCAACAATCTTGGATATAACAGCGTGTATGTTTACCTAAGATTTAAATTTAGAAAAGGTTAGGAATGAAAAACTGTCTTTTGATAAATAAAAATAAGTTAATAGAATGTTGAAATAATACTTTGTTATTAAAGGGTAGTGTTATGAAACATAGCGATAACGCAATATATATATATAACGCAATAAAATCGTGACGTTTGACCTAAAAAAATAAAATGAGGTAAATTAATAAGAGGAAATTCTGAAGCCATGCAAATAAATATTTTGATATATTACTTTCATTGTGAAAACAAAATTTTTAACTTGATCTAATTTGTCGCTAAACAAGGGACCATTCCCCATATTTCCCTCCATAGTAGTGTTACTATGGATGTGTAACCTCGTCTTGATTTGGTGAGCTATTCAATTCCGTTAGTCGGAAGCACAATTCAGTCAATTTACGATGAACACATTCATTCCCTAAAGCCTTATACATTACGGAGCTGCTCGCTGCGGACAGGGGTAATTATTGCGCCGGGAATTAATCAAGTCAACCCACAAGATAGTTGATCAAACATCTCATGGAGTTCCCTTTCTTTGTGCACATACCAGTAAAACTACCGATCGCTTTAAAAGGCATAAACGACGTATACATACACGTACGACCGTGTGCGCCCTTCTGACCGTAAGACGCAGGTTGCTGTAGCATATTCTTCTCACTAAGTGACGGTGGTTTTTATTTATTGTGCCATTACGTCATCCGGTTAAGCTACATTTCGTTAATTATAAGCCCAATTGTCTGATATTAATCAAATTGCATGTAATGAAAATGAAAAATAGAAATATTGATTATTACGAAGACCATTGAGTATTTAAATATCTTCTTTAAATATCTTTGGACAACTCACACACGGCCATCTGCCCCCAAAATAAGCGTTAGCTTGTACTATGGTGATCAGACAACTGATAAACATACATAAATACTTTTAAATACATACTTAAATAGATATATTTATTACACACCCAGACACACAGAACAAACATTCCTGCTAATCACAGAAAAGTTTGACCTGGGTGGGAATCGAACCTACGACTTCTGATGTAGTAGTCGGGTTTACTAACCACAAGACCAACCGGCCTGTTTCAATAGGACCTAAAATAACAATACAAATTTACTGCAAAAGAACATAGAACAAAGTTGAGTGGAGCCGGCTGCGGATGTATATTATCTCCAAGCGTCCTCGTCATCAAAGGTGCTAACATTATTTTTTACCGTTTTACATACACCGTTAATAATGTCAATGAACTCTTATCTAATCTTCCTCCCGAGATGTGTGCCGCTTCTCGCTAATCACTGGATCAATAGTTTATATCTATATTTTCTGATACTGTCAATTTTTGTCCACGCGATTTTTAACCACCTCGATAGTAGGTTCGATCGATTGCTAGGTATAAGAAGGGAATCAATGAAACGACATAAATATTTAAACAGTTACATTATAAACTTTTTTAAATATGTTTTTTTCTATAGCATATATATATATTATTTTCTATATACATACATTTTTACTATGGATTGTAATTTTTTGTGTATTTTTGATAACCACGGGAATAAATGATGTTTGACTTTGAACCCGCTCTGGATCCGCCATTACTCCTAAAATTACTTAGAATATATTGGCGAAAAAAATTTTGTCTCTAGTTTTTGGTTTATCCATTAAAAACAAAAAAATGGTACATTTTTTAATCGTATCAGTTTCCGCCGGCGGAGGTCCGCGTGGTACGAACGATAAAAAGTTGCCTATGTGTTAATTCTGCGCCAAATTTTATCCAGATCCATTCAGAAGGAAGATCCATGCCCATCCTAACAAACTTTTGCATTTATAATATTATTATGATATTATCTTACATATAGTACATTTATAATATACATTTATAATATTTATAATATTATGATATTATTTTACATACATTATTTAATTAGACTAATTAATAATCAATTTAATAAATTGTCAAATAAGTATTACTTATATATTTTATCATTATCGAAGTGCTGTCACACAGGCGTGTTGAATCCTCTTATTTCTATTCATCGAATTGTCAGAAGTGGCGGCAGTAATTTGCCAATAAGATTATTTACTTCAATTATTAATATTAGCTTACCTAATATTATTATAGATATTTTATTTGAGTACTTTGTATAAAAACGCAAACGTAGGTTGTTTATTTACATAACATAATTATACTTACGTATAACTATTAACGAGTATAACATTTTTGGTTATCTATTATAAAGAGTAAAGATTTGATTGTTTGTTTGTTTGAGGAGAATAGGCACCGTAACTATTGGGTTGATTTGAAAAATTTACTAATAGAATCCTACGTTATTCCTGATGGCTATAAAAATATACAAAAACGTTAGGATTCTGTGTAAAAATAATAATGTGACCCAACGTGTCAAAGAAACATGCAATGCAAGCGAAGTGATGTACTGTTTTAGAGACATCAATATCTACAAATAAGTCCGCGATACCATATGTCCAACTGTTACAGTTAAGTCACAATAACTCTTTTTTTCCGGTAACTAGTTCTTCCGAAGCAAAGTGAGGGTTGTTTCTAGTTTAAAATATTTTCAACAGTGTTCACTGTCTAGGATAGCGTGTGCCGAGCGCATTATTGGGGTCGCTGTGACCCCCACCTTGAGGCGAGGAGTCACGTACGAAGGTGTGTAGTTACCTAACTTCGATTACTTATTTATCCGTTAAGCTAATAGCAGTAAGCTTTTCTAATTAATTTAGTACATGACAACAAGTTAATTACTAACGTGTTATAAGATTTGTAAAAAAACGTCTGAAATAACCTCTCAAAGTTACGTTAATGTCTCAGAGTCATGTTTTATAACTGAAGCAGGCCGGTAGTTCGTCGTTAAGATTATACATGTAATATATATAATATTATATTTCATCTAATAATAACGTTAAAATAAGTAAATTACTATATTCGATAGATTTCAGTTTTTGTTAATATCTAATTTATGAAATTACTATATTCGATAGATTTCAGTTTTTGTTAATATCTAATTTATGAAACGTATTAAAATTGCAAACCAAATTAAACCCATACTAAATGTACTAATTATGTAAAGAATTAAAAAGTTAGGCCCTTAGACTACTCACAATTTAATCATGTTCAAAAATTTTAAGTTCAAAGTTTATCAACAAGGTCGTTCTAATTTAGTTCGCTACGAAAAGCAATACGCGCTACGAAAAAGCCACAGTTCAGCAAAGCTTAGTTCGAGCAGTATCTTCATAGAGGCCGTTGACTTAAAAAATACATTGCAATGCATCCCTTTCGCTCAAGCATGCTACACTCTTCCGTAAATCGAAATCAAAGCTCGTCGCGATTGAAGTGTAGTGAAGTTGTCTGGTGTTCGCATAGCTGTGAAGTAAGGAGCAATTCTAGGTGCGTTCGGAACACCTAATCCTGTTACCCATTGATAGGACATTATAAATAAAACTTGAAATTTAGAAATGTAAAATATTAACCCTTTAAGACTCTAATTGCTTAAAAAGACAACAATACTATTTACTACAGCTAATAAACCATAGTTTAAAAGACATGTCACAAGTGTAAAATTTAATTTGTCGTTTATTTCTGTGCTTCTGTTTTGAATAACCGGAGAGAAAAAAATAGTAGTCACGTATGTGCTGAACGTACCTGCATATGGCGGATGCTCAGTTTGTGTTTATGTCAATAAGAAACTGATTTTCGTTTGCGCGGGTGAGGATTTGTTAAATCTATTAATGGATCGTGTTAGTGGAACCTGTGAATAAAGTGTTTTTCGGTGATTATGTTTTTTGTGCCCGGACTTATGAGCAGCTTTGAAACTTCAGTGTACTTTTAAGGGTACGTATTTTGTATGTTTCTCTATATAGTTTAGGAATGACTGAAAAGTTCTACTTGCTAGGATTAAATTATGAGAAGTTAGAAGTAGGATCGTGTTTAGGAAAAGTACAAGAAAATTCAATAAATATTTGTGTGAACTTTGATTTAAATTTCGTGTTACTTTCGCAGGTTATTGCCAGCTGACAACATTTCGATAAATAATGCACTTTACTAATAAAATATGAACATCACGGCCTATATTGTCAAATCCTTATATTATAATAAATATTTTAAAAACTATTAAAATTCACTGCTTTAATATTATGTGAAAAAAAAGCAGGGTCAATGTATTTGCTCTACTGTAACACAAGTTTACTCATGCTACCACCTTATTTTTAAGGTTCATTGGCCCATCTTTAATACTCCACCAAATATTATTAAGGTAAAAAATTAATAAAGTAAAAAAGTTTTATTTTTCAATATTTTGTGTTATTTATGTGTCATCATAGATAGCTACATATATACCGTAATATACTTTAAAGACATGAAAGTTAACCCAAATTTAGCAATATAATTTTGAAACGAATCCACATTTAAGACAATCTTGTCCAAAGAAACCGTTCGCAATATTATCTGTGCACTACGGCTATGGTTGAAATATGTGGCATACTTTAAAAACAAACATTAAGAGTTTTATTTATCAAATATCTGTCTAAGAATGTTCTATGTTTATGAATCAGACACATGTGTGTCTTTATCCCATGATTCATGTGCCATATGTGGCTAGTGATTTATTACATTCCTTTTTTAAATTTGAAATGAGAATTATCCTGAAAGAATCATATTTTTTGTTTAAAATTAAGAAGTTATATGTTTTACAGCCTCATTTATTTTACCGTGATTGGAATCAGCTGTTTTATTTAATAACAGAGGTTTATTATTTCACTTCAACTGTGATGCTACTGGGTAGTATATGTAGAAGGTTGATTATGAGCTGCTTTTGTGGTTTGAAATAAAAATTATTACAAATCTTTGATTCTGTACACTGTAGGTGTAGTAAAATTATTGTGTTGACTGAACATCATAACATTCCATAACTGTCCTACTACTAGGCTTGCGTCTCCTCTCACAATGTGATCGGTGTACATCCGTTTATTTGTAGTTCTTTAATACTTATAAACAATGTGATATTCAAATATATAACTGGAAAACATAAGAAACATAGAAAATACTTCAATGACCTGAATAGAATTTTACAAATGAAAAATTGGTTTGGATATCTTTAGCTAAAGTAGAATGTAATCCTTCTATACGTTAATCTTTGGATGTTGGAATGCTGGACTACAGGCCTCCCCAATTCATAATCACTCTGGTTATCACTTCACCTGGCCGGGAGTTATGCTTTTCCACTTTTTCGGAGGCCACCAGCATTTACTAAATTGAAATGTAATAAAAGGCTGAACTTAACTTAAATTATAATAAACGATTGTGTTAAAATTGAATTAGAGTGTTGTTCTAGCTTACAACATTATAATTTTAATAAATTTGCAGATGATTTACTTATTCATTTATTGTAATAATTAATTGGAATAGTTTATGTCTTATATAATTTTATAAACTTTAGCTAAGCATCTAGACCTCAACATAACTTAACCTGAAGAATATACTGCTAATAAGGGACCTGGCACTGTTCTGCAAATTTTTATGTTCAGGTACATAATTCTAGTTCAAATTCAAACTTACCATTATAGAAAAGTCAGTAAACAAAAAACTTATTTTATAACATGTCATAGTATTTCAAATTTCTTACCTTTCTTCAAAATTTGACTGAATCAATGTTCCATATATGGTACTTCAAATTTAATAAAATGTAAGATGCACTCCTGCAAAAAAAATTAATAATATAACAAAGTGTCATAGTAATATTATCAACAATTTGGCATTCTTCAGAAACAAACAAACAGACAAACAATTAATGTAACGTTATTTATATGCAACAAATTACAACAATAATGTTTAACAAGGTAGGTTCTTTGATAAAACAAATTTCAACAAACTTAATTGGTACATTTAAATAATCATTGAAGGTTTTAATAATGTCACCTTGTGATTTCTGAACTACTTGACTGGGAGTATAATGATGTTGAAGCCAGATTGATTCCTCAAATAGTACAGCTACCTAGCTACTTCTTGATTGACTGGAACATTTATTCCCTACTGAGTAGTAATAGAACTCTCTTCACTTCGGCTTAGCATAGGGACTTAGGATTTTGAAATTAACAAATCTTTTTTTTTGATGACCAATTTAAATAAATCAACACACTACATTCTACCACAATTATGTTGGTTTGTGTCTCATGTCAGAATGCGAGGTATATAGGTCATGGTCTACCACAGCAGTCTACCATCATGGTCTACCAACTTTACGGGGCACTCTGAAGAGTGACGGTTTCTTCATAATGTTTACCTTTGCTGATGCAAGTGATTAACTTCTAATGTATACATTACTTTAGGAGGTGGGCGCAGGATCCAAACCCAGATCTCTCTTTAAAGGAAACAATATTTGAACTGTTAATCAAAAACATATCACAGGCAAAAATTTTAGGAATCATTGTTTTGATACCAATACATCTTCTACCAGTACTCTACCAATACATATCACATTAATGAAAACACCCCATTATTGTTTCTGAATAAAATCTTAGTTGCACAGAATTCAAATCTGTTTGTTGTGTAACAATTTCAATATATACCTGAAAATAAATATTATATATCTGTGAATAAATCACAGAAGTCTAATCTAGTAAACTAGCAATTTCATTCGGTAGTAATGAAGTCTTTTTAAGTGCCTTACTTATTAAATTATTAGTACATTAATAAAGAAATTTATGGTCATACATAACTATATGATAAATATCAAACTTTTATTGAACTATAAACTAATATACTAAGAAATGCAAGTTAGATGAATGCTTGTAATGTAATGTATAATTAACAACCTGCAGTGTTATTTTGACTTCAACAGTATCAATTGTCAGAAGCAAGTTATTTATCACAGATTTTATATTTTGGGAATAATATTTCCCAAGCTTTAAATTTAAGCATAACAACCGAAAAAACAACCGATACAATCCGAATTTATCGAATATACATAATTAATTAAAGTGAAATTATTACAGATAGCCCTACAGCCAGGATTCTTGGACTTTATTCCTCAATTTTTTATAGACTACTTTAAAAGCATTTACTGCTATCATGCATTGCTGTTTCCCAGAACACGTGACGAAAATGCACAAATCTTATAGTTATTTTAATTTTTACAGTTAAAGGTCCAAATATTTTTTTAATATTCTGAATATGAGTACTGTTTAACGAATTATATAAAGCCTGTCGAAGCTCAATGAAAAACTAAGATTGTGAATCACATTTTCACGACAACCTGCGAGTTTACCCATCGAGTTTGGAGTTAGAGTTGGATCTCTGGGGGTCCAATGGGACTACTTTGGGAAATGTTAATGTTATGAATGAGTTAATTAATAATTCCACAATTTAATGATACAATATTGAACCTTGTATTGTCAATGATCTGATATGCACTTGAATTTTATGTACGTATTTTTATGTGCACTTTTGGACATTTTACTCTGTATAGTCCTTTGGAAAACAAATACTATTCATATTATTAAATTACTTATGATATAATTAACGATACAAATATTCCTTCATAATATATGAGTGTCTTCAATGCTGACACAGCTCGCAGGAACAGAATTCTCTTTATCTCCAGCATACAGTTACCCCAGATTCTTAGTTGCCTTTACTGCGTGAATATATGCCTGATGGTAAATTACAAAGATGAAGTTGGCACTGCCTTCATGGAAATAGGTTTATTTGTTTTTATAAGATATTTCATTGTCCTAGCGAGTGACGTCAAGAATTCTGAAATCTAGTTCGATACTGAAATGAAGGAGTTATATACGAAAATTTACTGACATGCTTTTCTAGTCGGAAAGATTGACAAAAGCAGATACTTACGTGGTCTCCGTCGCCATAGGTCTTGGGCAATACCATGGGAATGGCCAGTGCAACGTCTTCCTGTATTTATGTATAGGCTTTAACTTTTTTTGCTTAAAGAATCACATGCAATGCGTTCAGTGCATAAGTTAAAAGGCACTTCTTTTCACAATTTGCAACTATGTAGCAAAAAGGTCGTGAGTATTTGGCTGTAGAGGTTCTTCATGAGCCTGACTGATGTTGATGAAACTTGGGACATTTGGGACAAGTCGGTTTTTGTTTAGTTTATATATCACTGTAAGTTCGAAATATTATAAATTCTAGATTTTCTAGTAAAGCCAAAGATATGCATAGAACTTTTAATGATAAAACCTACTAAATTCTAAAGTCATCGGTCATGTCGAACTATATCACCATCATTATGCAATTGAAACTTGTGTTTGGTCAGGTTAGTTAAAGGTTGTCTGATTTAATTAGTCAGAAATAGTGACGTTGACATGTGTGACGGAGTCAAATTATCTATATCTTCTTTACTATCAGCGCTTCAATACATAATTAACTGACAATATTTTGTAGCCCCACAGACTTCAATCTTATTGATACGACAGCGAACAAAGTTTCTTAATATAAAAATAGTCAAGAGAATGGTTATCAGGCAAAGGACATGTCTACGTTTAGTTTGCAGTCTGGAGTCATGGTAGGCTGAAAGGCTGAAATCCATAAAGGATTATGGTAGAATTTGTGCTCAAAAAAACGAATAATTTAATATTTTCCTGGACCAAATGTATGAAAATCGATATATACACATACATATTTATATGGCTAAATGACCCTGAAATATCAAATCATTAGGTTCCACTCGCGGCTTCCCCTGCATGATATGCTGGTAAAAAGTAGCCCATGTGTCATTCCATACCATAGTTTATCCCTATGCCAAATTTCATTCAAATCCGTTTCGTAATTTCATCCTCACAAACATTCGCACTTATAATATTAGAATACATCAAAACACGTCCACCGATTCGAACTGGAGCAGTACGGTGCAGTATGCTCTAGGCCTCCTGAGTAATGCAGCAGCCGTGCTCGTTAATGGGCTAAAAATGGAGTGTGGGATTTCAGTAGGCACTTTTACAGATCGAGGCATATTTTGTATTGCCAATAATCTATTATTAGCCCACTTTTATACATCTCCTTGTAGCATCTATTGGCTAGAAAATTCGGATGATTATACATCGAGAAATAAATGTAATATAATTTACATACGTTATGGTTTCGGTTCCATAAGTCTCGCGAGAGCTCATTATAGCTGATGTAACTCCTTGCGATGATACAACGGCCGCTTTAATATCGTATCGTGATATGTTCTAATTGAAATTTATGACGTGATTATTATTGGAGTAACGTCTTGAAAGAATCATGGCATCTAAAGAATGGTTGGTGTCGTTGAATTGGTACATAGCCATGTGCAGTGGTTTGTTTCGATTGTAAGCGGTAGAAAAAGTGAAGAAACTGCGGGCGCGATCGGTAGGACAGGGTTGAAATGAAATAAAGCTATACTAAAAATAAAATTGTAACGGGGCAATTCTGTACATTAAATATATTTTTTTTATTTTGATGCAGGGAGGCTTTGTCGATATAGACACAAAATATTTTTTTTTGGATTTATTTGCTTTCTGTCTGTTCGAGCTTCATTCATCATCAAACCATTGGACAGATTTTGATGAAACTTAGCATAATTGAAGTTTTATCCCAGGAAATAGCTATGTTCCCGCAGGATAACGGCTTAAAATTTGTATGAAAACTTCGATGGACCTATTTAGATGAAATTAAACATGTTTGTAGCTTATGTAAGGACATCGAAAATGATATTTTTATTACCAGAAAACTGCTCTGTTCCCGTCGGAAAATAGGTTAAAATTTGTATGGTAACTCTAAAACCACTAGACCACTTTAGACACAATTGCATGATTGTAGCTTATATGACGAGAAAGATTATTGGATAGTTTTCAACCAATCTTCTTCAGAAGCGAAGCGAGGGCAATTTCTAGTTTGATACAAAATATAAAATTAAATAAGAAACTTAGCAAAGCACCATTTTGCATAATATCCTGTAGCCTAGCTGCAAATATGATTTATTTAAAACTTGTAATATTAATAATATAATAATAATAATATCTTTGGACAACTCACACACGGTCATCTGACCCCAAACTAAGCGTTAGCTTGTGCTATGGTG
>DWJZ01001910.1:0-21300 GCA_018249125.1 Asbolis capucinus
GATAACATCATCAACTTAGTCACCCTCAATTAAATTGGTATTGTCAAAAATAACTGAAAACGACCTGTCAGACCTTGTCTTGCCTCGCTTTTTAAATGGGATCCCGTGACAAGCATCAAGATTTTGAATAAAGAAAATCAGTAGACCCAATACAAAGTTATGAAGTAATACATAAAAAACAAAAATTTCAGTCAGATTTGAGAAACATTTTTTTTAAGTCGGTTAAAAATGAAATGACATCATTTTATTGGGTTTTTTCATGTACCTTTTTGATCTTGAACATAATTAATTTAAAAAGAGAGATGTAGCACAAGGTACCTCATATCTTATGTAAAAACTCGATTTACGTAAATAAAATGTCGAGAGAAATTTGATTCTTGAAGAAATCGATACCGCGCTTGTGTATCGAATCGATGCGACACACATTACATTGTACCTACTTACATATGTACATGTTATCTTTATAACGCCCTAAATGTCGAAGCGTTTTGCATCGACCCCAAGTGATCAGGGAAATTAAGCATCGACGGGCGCGGTCGGCAGGACGATGGGTGACCGCTAGTGGCAAAAAATCTTGAACACTTCCGTGCTTCGGAGGACACGAAAAACTGTCGGTTTCAGTTGTTATCACTACATAGCAATCATAAAGTTCGGGTGGCATCCGACACTGGTGGGCCACTAACCCCTCTCCAATCTGGACCTGAGCATCGTGGTAGCAAAGACCCGTGCTCGTCAGTGGACCATAATTGGCTTAAGGCCATACTTTCAAATATCACCAGCTGATTTTATTTGCACACTACCGTGACCTCCATACATTATGAGGAGATAAAACCAAATAACAAAAGAATAAAAAACTTAAAGTTTATTAAGTTTGAAGATAAATATAGACGAATGAACGCGTTACATCCCTACTACTGAGCACAGATCTCTCCTCATAACTGAGTGACTTATTGTTGTAATTATTCATTGCGTGACAAGTCGAAATTTGATAAACGTTAAATTGTATTTATTGATTTAATTTAATAACAAGAATTGACAGTGGTCAAGAGAGGTGGAAAAATGTTTGGCTCCACCGAAGTAAGTTATCTTTACATTGTGACACAGATTACACTTTCAGAGCAGGAGTCGTAAGATTCAGTCTTTATTGCAATGATACGTACGCACAATTGAGTTATTCCTCATCTCGCCCGACTAAAACTGGTCCCATCGGGCGACTTGGCATCTTTCGAATTTACCTAATATTTCTATCGTCAACTCGCCCGACTATAAAAATGTACAGTTTAGTCCAGTCAACTATAAAAATCCTATTAAACACGTTTAGGTTATGTTACGTTTTTATGGTTGGACTTCGAACGGACGTCTCAAAAATATAAAAGCAAAAGTTACAGCAAATAATCAAAGTAAAATAAAACTGATGGACCCGCTTCTTGAAGGACCCCACACAACTTTGAGAAAACACCGATGCAGGATATTCGTTCCACAACATACACGTGCGAGGTAGAAAATGATGTGAAAATCTGACAGTAGTGGAACGCCAGGTGTCCAGGTGGTGTTGGCGGAACCTTGTTTTCAGTGTCAAAAATTCACCGCCGGTATTAAGTCAAACAGTTCTTCGGAACATTCGCCATTATACAGACGGTAGAAGACGCACATAGAGCCTACATCTCTCCGCAACTCGAGCGACCTTAGACCGTCTGTGAGCATGGGATCGACGACAAGATGAATAGCACGCCGCTGTATTCGATTAAATGGATCCACTTGACATGCTGGAGCTCCAGTCCAAAGGTGGGAGCAGTACTCCATGTGTGGTCTGACTTGTGACTTATAGAGCAGCAATCTTTGCTTAGACGTGTACTGCTTGGCTCTATAGAGAAGTCGTAACTTCTTTGAGGCTAATTTAATTTACTAAATAAGTAGTCCCTGGACACCATTCGACATTTCGATCCCTAGGATCCCAATGATTCTGGAGATGTTAAGGGGAATGTTTCGGAACTGTGGCGCTATGGTGAATGGGGTTTTTTGGCGGTTAACGCGCAAACTTATGTCTTCTCGGGGTTGAACTGAACTAAGTTCAGTTTACCCTATTCAGAGACCCGCTCGCGAGATGTCTCGATTTCAGACACAAGTTTGTTCCCATTCTCCTCAATCTGCACCCGAGTCATGTTTGCATGGCCTGTTTAGTGTGCATCGCCTGTGCTGTCGTCAGCATAGCAGGATATTCCAACCATAAAATATTGAACGTTTTTAAAAAGGATTTTTGTATTTGACTGTACGGAGTAACCTCACATTTTTATGGTCGGGCGAGTTGACGACAGAAATGTTAGGTAAAATCGAAAGGTGCCAAGTCGCCGGACCGGGCAAGTTTTTGTGGGACGAGAAGACGAATAACTCGCACAATGCTGCTAATGTACGAACAATGTTTCAAAGTAACAACTAGTTTGACGGCGAGTGTTACAAGGAAACAATTTAAATAGAATGCGTCTCAATAGCCGCAGAAAAAGCCTCATCTGATGTTGTTCCTAATCATTTACCCGAACGATCATCAAACAACACGACTGCCCGTTGCAAGGCTCTCCACAAAACGAAACGATAAACAAACTTGCTTAAAATTGAGACCACACTGCAACCCATAATTGTCCGTCTGCTGCTCGGTGTCTCTCACAATGCCCGGGGTCAAGGTCGCGGTCCACCTCCCCGGCCAACTGTTAATTGGTCCGTTTGAAATGTTTTGCGCTGCCGAAGCCGGTAATCAATTTGTATTCGTTTTTTCAGCATTAACTCATAACGCCATCTTGCTGTGAATCTTAAATGCACAACCAGGTAAGGCATATGGCGCGCGGGGAGGAAGAGCTACCGCTAGTGGCAGGCAATTTGATGATTATTAAACGTACCTTCTACTTAATTCTATCAGATTACCAGAAAATTTAATAATTAAGTTTCATAACTCAAGTATTCTGAGCTTCTAACTGCGCTAACGTGTTAAGTTATGCAGTGTGTACGGGCGCCGCAGTCGCCAACATTCCCCACGGCAGTCGTGCCTCACCGCTGATCATTCATTATACTAATTTAAGGACGAACAAGGTCGACTTGTTTTCAATTCGAAATTCGTGCGTCGTCGTTCGTTCGTCAAATTAATTAATATGCTATCATAATTACTAAATACATTTATCAATGGTTATAACAGTCTTAATAAGGGGCGACTTAAAATATGAACCCCAATCCCGCGACGACAGACACGGGCGACGTTAGATGGACGCCAACTGTTTGGTGATAACGACTTGAGTTATTTATTTTACCTATTCGTGTTGAGTTATTAGTTTTTGTTTGGCCAGTGGCCACGCTCTTGCTTGGGTCAGTCGCCAAACAACTCGTCGTGTCCCGGCTGGGGGTGCGAGAGACACTTTTTCTAGTCTTAAGATAATGACCAAATGTCTTAATTTATGTGTTGAGCTTGCCTGTACATGATTAGTTTCTGCCCGCGTGGAAGGAACATTGATAAAAAGTATTATTTGTGTTAATCCCGGCTAAAATATATCCCTATGGTAAATTTCATTCAGTATTCGATCAGTAGCTTTTGCATGAAAGAAGAACAAACATCCATCCATCCTCACAAACATTCGCATTTATAATAATAGTACCATAAAAAGTATTTAAAATATCCTACAAAACAATATTTCAGACATGCGATAACAACGACGTTATTTTCAAAGAAACATAATTAATTAGTGATCTCGGCAGGACGTGATTTGTGAGGCAGGCAAAACATCTCGACAAAAACAGATTACTTTGAGCGAGCTCACCTGCCTTGACTGTTCCATCATGGCGGAGGATGCTGCCTCAAGGTCGACAGCCGTCTTCAAGGTAATGATAATAAAACTATTGCTAATTCAATCCGTGCGTTCAATATTTTTTGGCAAAACAAAATCTTATTATACAGTTTCGGTGGCTGGGATCTCACGTGCAATTGTCGGTTGTTCCCCTAAGTTGACGGATGGTGCAGGTAGCACATTGGACACAGCAACATTACCGCCAGTTGGTGTGGCCACTGACGATTACTGAACAATTCAATACAACAACGAGGTGCTTTGATATAATGTCTACGTCCAGCTTTGACCGAGGGGGGTGGGGGGAAAGAAGATCCAGGGACAAGCTAGATTTATTTGACGACAGCATATTCCACCCCATCGCTCCATCGCACGAAGGCCACTAAAACTACTTTTCTGTAGGGTCATACGAATAGTTTTCTAGTACGAAGCGAAAGCAGGTTTCTATATATCGCTAATGTTACTAGTATGACGCCACGGCATGATGCTGCTAAAACATTAAAAGCAGGTGGGGTTATCACAACAACTGTCCAGTGATAAGGCTCATTCCAACTTGAAGAGCACTCAATAATGTTAATACGATTCACATACGACAAAGTTCACTGTCAAACTGTCGTACAGGTGATGTTGATGACGTAGCTACTTTCTCTGCTTCCGACGCACTGAACGTTCTCTGTCTTAACTAATAAATAATTTTACATAATGGAAGATCTGGTTTAAAAATCCACGACCTAACTAATATTTATTTTCAGCGAGGGCAAATTCATATTGCAACCTTCTACTTCGGTTCGTACGAAAAAGACAAATTGGTATCACACATCGCTGATAATCACACAGACAAACAGACAAAAGTCAAAGTAAAATTATTTATTTCATTAAATGAACCAACAGTTCATTCAACGATAGTCAAAAGTACAATACGAATCACTCTTTTATTATATTATAACGATTAAACTCCTAAAACCATTGTAACCTGTTACGTTGAACATTAGTCTCTCGAACGAGAGGCCCTGTGTTCAACCCCTACTAGCACCTATAATTTCCAAAAAGTTTATTTAATTAATTATTCCACGTTTCGGTGAAAGAAAACATCATGAGGAAACCTGCTCTTCTGAAAGTTACCTATAAAGTTGTCAAAGGAATCTACCAATCCGCACTTAGCCAGCTTGGCAGACAATGCCCTATACCTCTCTCAATGTGAGAGGTGACCTGATTTCAGTAGAGGGTCAGATAGAGGGTCGATATCTCCATATATTCGGGTTACTATGGGATCAGCCTGACAGAGTAAGCACCGGCCTCCTCAAACCCAGAGACCCGTGTTTAGCAGAGTTCCTAAAAGAGTCAAAGCATTGTACTCACGAGGTGGTGGAGGAGTCGTCGGGCACCATGGCGATGATGTTGACGCTCATGTTGACTCGCATCATGTAGTTGACCCAGCACGCGAAAAACATGAGCAGCGCCACGTTGAACCGCGCCGGGACCGCGTCTGGAAACAAACATATGCTGCCATTCAACTGACGACCGGACATTATATTAGTAGCATTTATGACTTATAACTTTAATACGACCATTTGGATGGTATACACAGTTTTTTATAAATGGTATTACGGTTTTCGGTAAAAAGGAGCAGAAAAGCATTTAGTTGCAAGTGATTTCTTGTGCCATCCCATAGATGAACGCAAGGAACGCGTTGCGTTGTTAACAAAACATAATGTACATATGTCATTTGGTAGCTGAAGCAAGACGGTGGTAGCCAAGCATTTGACTCCTGTTTCCTCCCACGAAACCCTTGTCTGCAATCTTGATAACAGGGTTAGCAACATGGGCGTACCTAGCTTTTGACCCAGGCTGGAGGCTAAAAGAATACATAGGGGGGCAAACTAGGCATTTTTCTGGACTTAAGGCAAATAATATTTCGTAAAATACATCAACCTGTCGGTAAAGGAGTTTGTTTTGTTTGCTTTATTCTGACATAAACGCAAATCCATTATTTCTATTGATTCTCTATTTCATATATATTTTGTTTTCTTTTCAAATTATATTGCTGTTTTTTAGTTAATTTTATTTCCAAAGCATGCTAAACTGCGCGAAACTATAGGGCAGCGTTGAAAACCAGCAGCCGTGATTCGTAGCCATTCCACGACACAGGCTGAGCGTTTCGTCCATTTCGCTATGGGTATTGTAGAACTGTGTTTATTGTATTTAAAATAACTTTGTACTATGGCGAAGTAAATGTGTTTCTTTCTTTCTTATTTTGTAAAATAAGTACTTTTTCTACTGTAGGTACTGTAGGTTGTACTTTTCCTACAACTATGGACATAGTTGAGGAAAAAGTACTTATGTACCTACATATCCGGGGATTCCAGGAGTTGACGTCTTCCCCGATACTATGGTAAGTACTCTAGGCTCCCCCAATACGGTCAAAAACAAGTCAAAAATAACATTATGTTCTACAACCATAATCTATACTATAATAAAACTCAAAGTGCATTGTTCCTGTACATTGAATATTTTTTCTAAATTTTGTTGAAGGGGGCCGCTAATATCAACATAGAGCACGAAAATATATATTTTTTTTAATTATTGTCTCTCTGTCTGTTTGTCTGAACGCGCATCACGTGAAAAACCGCGGACAGATTTCGATAAAACTTTGTAAAGTTATTACTTATATCCCCGCAACAAATATGCCTTATTTAAATTAATGAAATATGTATATATTTCACGGTTTTTTGATATTTTGTTATGAAAAGAAAAAACAGGCGAAATAATGTGAATATTTTGAAATTATCGAACCAAGTTCCTGGGTGATACGTGTAAGTGTTTACCTTGAATTTGAAATTTGCAAATCCTTAATATAAAACCTTCAATATAAATTCAACGTTTCTTTAATTTCATCCTATAAAGGATAGAAAAGGGGGGTGAAATTATGTACTAAAATGCCTCTCAATATACATATGTAGTATTTATTTTTGAAATGACTTTAAATCTCGACAAATTCTTATCACTTAGGAAACTTATCATCCGTTATTATACCAGAGTTCCCTTGGGATACGGGATGAAAGTTTATATGGGATTTCTGGTCCACTGGTAATAAAAAACTAATGTATGTAAGCGAAGCTGTGGGTACAGCTAGCGAGCTATAAGATAGACTCGCAGTGACAATTTAAACAAAGCGAAGCGCTGTGGTCTCCGGTAGCGCTCATATATTGTTAAACTACTACATCGTACAGCGGTGTCCCGCGGTCCGAGCTGCGCCGAGTGTCAATAACATGTTTAATAGGGAATCTAATCAGGCGTGTCCGAGAACGACGCCTATTTAAGGTAGAAGGTGAAATGTTTCACAACGCCCAGCAGTCCGCTGTGATCGTATTTTATTTCGACATACTAATTACCTCAAACCACGTGTCAATTTCACACTAGTACTTTCGATAACTTGTATAACTTTATTGTGTCTCTATCTTTTATCTGTAGTCACTTACACCACTCAACACAGTTCTACATTTATCGGCTACTTCAAATTCATTACTATCATACCCTACGATGAGACGCCAATAAATTTTGGACAAGTTATTGGATACAATTAAATCCTTTCATAAAACTTATTATAAATTACAATATATATCAATTCTTATAGCCTAATAAAAGAATTTAGATGTCAAAGAAAAGAAGAAGATTAGAATGAAATAAGATGAGAATTATGATGTAACAAAAGCGAAGACATTTAATGACAATTCAATGGAACATGTACATATATGTTTCTTTTTAACCATCCTCACTAATATACGAAAGCTTGTTAGTGGATTTGAACGGAATTTTGCACAGTGGTAGTTTAAAGTCTGGAATAGCGCATAGGCTACTTTTGGTCAACGTATCCATCGAGCGAGCAATGCCGCGGGTGGATATTAGTAATATTTAATTGTCTTCCCACATAATAGCCGTTAGGTATATATTAAAGACCTCCAGAAAGAGCTACACGTCAGAGCAAGCGGTCGGAATACTGCACATAGTTGATCTCAACGAGGAAACGACGTGTTATCAGCAACGTTCACCTCGTCACCGCCACACACAACCTCGAACGAGGAACCGAGACCTGCTCGCGGAACATTACTTTCCAACACAATGTCAACTACTAACAAACAAACAATACTACACTTCTAAGGAAAAATATTGTCACAGTATATTACATGAATTGACAGGTTGACATTATATAGGTGCTAGCCGGGCTGCTGTATACTGTTCATCAACCAAAGAAACCAGCGCCGAAATTTGACATGTGTGAATGTAGGAAAGAATTTTTAGAATTTTTCCCCAACCCTAACGATAAAAAAATAATTATCTGAAACTTTTTATTACTTCAGATGATTCACGTGAGCGTAGCCGCGCGAAGAAAGTAAAATGCAATTAACACTTAAGCAAAACTTCAATTGACTTTCAAGTGCCTTAATGTGGAGAAACACACAGTGATAACTTATCTGAAGCAATTTCTGAACGAAATATCAGCTTGTACTTATCACAAAAACTCAATTGTTATCAGAACTGCAACGGTACGCAAAATCTTCAACTCTGTTGAATTTGAAGAAATTATTCTAAATAACAGCAAGCTAAATCTTGCAAGATTAGACCCAAACTAACGACCACAAATAAAATAAAATACAAAAGTGACAAAGAGAAGATAAAACCGATGTTCTGTGTTGTTGACACAAATACTTTTATAGCACTTTACATTGTTCAAATAATAATGGAAGATAAGTAAGTTTTTGTACCGAGTTACAAATTGAATCTCCTTTTTAACAGAATGTTATTATAAAAAGCCATTGATGGCTGCCGGCCGCAGATTGAGGTGTTTGGAAAGCGAAAGTCGTCTATCGACATTGAACGTGGAGTAATGTAGCCCAAACATGTCGCGGCCAGTGAAACTGTGCAACGAGTCGGCAGTAATAGGATCATCCCAGAGACCCGCGTGGATCAATATTCGCGAACATGTCTGCAAAGTAATTATCCGTTATTATTAGCCTACTTAACAAAGCTGTAAGTGTTACTGACAGCGTACAGTCGTTGGACCTAAATGAACTTATAACGTTAACACTAAGAAACATTTGTTTTTTAATAAATCGTGTTAAAATACCAAAAATATTAAATTAAAATATGGACAACACTGTTTATTATGATAGTCCACCTTCAGGTCCGCTGTTGTCGACATTTTAATAAAAATATTAGTATATAAAGGTCTTAAGCTCATGTTAAAATTCGGAAAAAATCACATTTGAATAACATTGAATTTGACCTATTAGATTAACGCGATACCGACAACACAACACACAAAATAATGATAGCTAAACGTACGTTGGTGTTGTCAGTATTTCCCAACAGATGTCGGTAGGGTAGACCCTGTAAAACTAATCGGCACATAAGAATACCTCGAACGAGTGTAAAAACCAGTTGTAAAAAAATTAACTAAAAAGTATACCAATGTAAGTATGTTACTTGTTTATTAGAAGATAAGAATCATCTCAGCACGTCGCACCCATCAACATATAAAACTAACAATAACTGACAATTCCATCAACAAACATGTACATATATATATGTATTTCCCAATAACTATTGACTAGCGTTTTCCCGCGACTCCGTCCGCGTGGGGCAGTTTTCGGTTCAGATTCAGAAGAGGTCGAAAATTAAAAAAACGCTTGAACAAATATTTATTTTATAGAATGAATTACATTAATTCTAATAGTAAAACTGTAACGGGGTAATGTATTTAAATTAAGTATTTTTTGTAAATTTCGATGCAGAGAGGCTTTGTTATCGATATAGATACCAAAACGGTTTGTTTAGGAGTTATTGTCTGTCTATCTTTTTCTCTATTGAAGCTTCACGCAGAAACCACGGGACAGATTTAGATAAAACTTGGCATAAACTAATTTTATAATTTGACAATGGTTATGGGATAGGTTTCATAGCAGGAAATGGCTTTGTTCCCGCAGGATAACTGGTTAAAGTTAGTAAGGTCACTCCGAAACCAATGGCCCAATTTTGATGAATTTTACCATGTTTGTAGTTAATGTAAGGACAACGTTTATAGCTTCTTATCCCAGAAAACTCCTTTGTTCCCGTGGGATAAGGGTTAAAATTAGTATGGCAACTTAAAAACTTCTTCCGAAGTGAAGCGGAGCCAGTCTCTAGTGTATCAATAAAGCTTTAAGGTTTATATTCGACAATGAAGGAGATCGATAATTAATGCTCTTATGTTTTTTCGCAACATTTAGTCTATCTCTGTACCAAGTTTTTATCAAAGTCAGTTCAATGGATGAGGTGTGAAAGCGTGGCAGACAGATAAAATTCCTTTCGTATTTATAATATTAGTATCGATTATTAGTATTACACTAAATAATGTAAATTATGCCCACTTAAATGTTATTGCTATTCAGATTCTAACCACAAAACGGTTTTATTATAATTGAGGATAATATAAGCCGTTTTCCTTAACAAACTTTTCTCATTTTTACGAATTCAGTGCCACCTTGCCAATATCCTTGTGTTATTTATTTATTTAATATACTTAATGCATGACCAATTTGGTTACACAACTTTGTATTTGTGATGTAAACGTGCAATTTGGGAATTGTGACACTTGTAATGTTTATAATTCATCAAAAAATAGATTTAAAATGACATCGACTCCTAATATAATGAGAACATCAACAACAATCAAAATCAATTAAATACGCATTATTAAAGATGACGCAAACTAAAAATGGGATAAAATGATAAACACCAGCTTTCATTGATTATATGTTAAAATTGTTACAGCCAGTTACCAAAATTGTTGTGATGTAATAATAACAAAAAGAAATAAAAAATACAGTCCAATTGAGAACGTTTTTCTTCCAGATAAAAAAGTTCTGTTTCTAATTACCTATGCAATTAATAAAAAAAAATAACACGTACACTATGGCTACCAGTAGTGTTGGCGAATGAATCCCGTTCCTGCAGCCAGTCACATCGATAAATGTGGCGGCGCCACTTATATACTTTCTTTGTGTTATAATGATTTTAATTTTTTTTTGGTATTTTCAAAACATATTTGGTAACCTGAATACATTTTAAGGTATTGTTACATTAACATATCTTTTTTATTTGTTAATCAGCTGAATTAAATAAATTAACATAACATGTTAGTCCAAGCTTCCCACAGTTTATCAGACCAAACATACAAAATTAGACACAAACAATTAAACAAACAAAAATACTAAAACCCATTATTTTGTGTTCTTTTCAAAAACTCCCTAATAGTTCCTCTCAAATATCTTTCATGTATCACTTTATTATATGCACTGATGAAACATCGATATTCCATACCATTCCACTCCATATAAATGGGAAAGGGTGTGTGTTTGTGTTTGTCCGTCTTTTCACTTCGAGACGAAGCGACGGATTGACGTATGTTTTTATGTGGAGATAGCTGTCGGTTTGGAGACTGACATAGCCTACTTTTTATCAACATTGGCACCACATGGGCGGAGCCTACTGATATATAACGATCAGATTGTGCAGATGGACATTAATTGCAGTATATTCCACTTGAATTGTAAAAATGCAGCAATATACATATAAGTTTATGAATTTATGTTGGTCTCGAACAATTCATTTGATTGCGAGTTAACTACCGACTATTGAGTACGGGGTCTGTGTTGTGTTGTTTCCATTGTTCGCCATAAATATATGTTCAAGACAGCCAACACTAATTATACTGGCAACCCAATTGTTGAGGTATTTTAAACCGTGCACTACTATAATGCATGATTAGAATATTAAAGATATCTGCCAGAACCTCTGCGGCGTCGGGAGTCCGGAACAGGGATAGTGACCACTTCACATCGCATTTACCAAAACTTTAAACTAAAAGTTTCTGAGGATGGATGGATAAACATCTGTTCCTCTTTAAAACAAAAAGTCCTGAACGGATCTCAATAAAATTTTGCACAGAGTTTCATTATAGTCTAGAATAATACATAGTTTACTTTTTATTATCATACAATACGTACGAAGTCGCGGGCAGACCATCGCTTATCATCAAATTTTAAGGTATAAGCCAAATTTTCGGACTGTGCTTTTGTAACATGATTTCTAACCAGCGGTCTGGATAAAACACAGTAAACTACTGAGGCATCAACTATTATCTTAGATTATACGATTTACAAGTTAAACGATAGGGACAAGTATCGAATGGAAAGTGCTGCACTTATAAGCAGTATCGATATGTACTCAATTCCTGAAAGTATCGATATTTTTTCGTCCCTTCCTATAAATAGGTATGTAATGATCATGGCTAATGAAAGCCGAGGCACGAATTAACATCTATTTGTAGCCGATGGAGGAACAAGTTGGACTGCAAATATAATTAGAAAAGAAATAAGTAGAAGATAGTACCAGGTTAATGACAGGGCAGGTGTAATGGTGTAGTGCAGGGGTCGGTAACCCGCGGCCCGCGGGCAACATGCGGCATGCCCAGTGCGGTGGGCCCACACAGAGCCCATTGATTTAGACGACGCTACTTAGTGTTCCTTGTGATCCTCCCGACGACGACACATGAAATGTGGCCCGCACTATAATCCTTATAATATTTGTGGTCCTCAAACAGGGAAAGGTTGCCGACCCGTGTACAGTGGAATGCTACTCCGCAGGCCCGTGTTCCTCACCAGCACTAACTCTGACGAGTTTTCTTCGAATACATTGTATTATTACTACCTTGTAAGTATGTCAGTCAGGACGTTCACGTGTTTTGTATTGTGTTTATTATCGCTGCAACTGTAAAACGACATTTTTTCTGATATTTGCAGACGGTTTTGCAATGTAGTTTAGATATTTGTTTCGTCGAGGATATTCACAGGTTTTAAAAATGTCTATTTCTCTTGGTTACGTCATATTTTGCCGACGACTTAACGACTTTACTTATTAAAATACTATGTACTAACGTACCAGAAAAGCTACACGGACCAAAACTCTTGTCCCAATTCTTATAAATGTAAATTTCTTACAATTTTTTTTCTTATAAATTTAAATTTCAAGCTATAGCTCCTGCAGCGCTTATTTTCAACTGACTACATTTTGTTATTTACCGATGAAAACATTCCTTCGACGTGTTGCGTGACTGATTAAGCAGGACCACAACACAATGAGGAATTTTAATGTTATTGACACTTTGATTTGTAAAAAATATCGCAAGTTATACTCGTCCAGCAGCAGACAGGCGACTAAGTACCATTGACGGCTCTAATGTACGAACAACCACCAACCTGTAAGTCAATATGTAGCTAATCTATTTGCATCGATCCTGCTAATGTAATGTACTAATAATAATGAAAGTTTGTCAAGATGTTTGGATGTTTCAATTTACTACACGCGCTGACCACTAAGCGGATTAAGATAAATTTCAACACACAGATAGACCATATCCAAGAAATGAACATATTGGGATGATATTGTACGTTTATGTTAAGATGTCAACACATAACACGGACGAAGCCGCCGCCAGAAACTAGCACGATAATATTTTACAATCACCCATTTGTAGTTGAGAGCATAAAACTAGTTGGTGATCACTAAGCAGTCGTCACAATATTTGCGTAACGGAGAACGAGCTGCTAGAAGAGTCGATGTGCGGTGAAAGCGCAGGAACGCAGCCGGAGCCGCGCGGCGCCGCTGGGTCGCGACAGACTGCAAGCTACCTGCAGGTCCTGACAAGGGATCTGCCACATGACAATTACGATTCAAGTGAGACAATATTAAGATTCAATCGACATTATGGCAAATTGTCTATTGTACTGAACTCTTTTCTGAGTTTACCGCTGCCTAATATCAATATATTAGTCTGGCCTGCTAGTCCTCAGTGCTAAGTCGAAGGTCATAGGTTCGATTCTCATCCCAAATATATTTGTACTTAACGAATGTTTTTTTCTGTGTCTAATTACAAAAAAGGTTACATATAAGTATGTATTTAAAAGTATATTTGAATATTCGTCAATAGTCTGATCACTACAGTACAAACTTTAGCATTAGATGGCCATGTGTAATTGGTCCTAAGATATTTATTTGTGTATAATACAGTAAACGCATCCGATAGGTAATCACCACACTTGTTATATCCGCACGCTGTGCGCTCTCCGAGGTAAAATTTTGTGAAACTTAAATCTTAAAATCAAGTAGATATGGAATTATTAGGCTATGAACACCCTAAGAGGTCCCACCGACATCAATCGTTGCACAAATTCGACAAGTAGCATGTACACTAAACTTGGGTAGAAACTTTGGAGACCACTGGACACATATCTGACCTATACCAACACTTTGTCAAATATCGTTACTACATGTTTCAATATCTTGGACCCATATTGTATGCCTGGGTACATTTCCATTCTTCCATTATCGCGTGGTATACGACCGCCACCCCACCCGACGATCCCGTTGCTTCATGCCTCATATGTTCTTAGCATAAAAAGAGTTTACAGTCTGTACTGTTTCTAAGTGTCTTGTGTCGGCGCCACTCGGTCAGACACCTCATCCCCTTCGCTAATTAACTGACAGATATCGAACGCGACTCAAACTTTCGAGAAGCTAACGGCTTGCTCCACTTGCCCATACTTATCGCTACCGACATATACATATTATGGCACAGATATATATCACAATAATTTTGCGCCTCCACTCATGGCACTGCTGCCACAGACGTACCGAAGGGTAGTTCACGAGAAACACAGCAGCTGTCTTACCTCAACTTACCTAGACTTATTGTTCAGAAATATACATTTTCCATAATAACGCATTAAATCTGGGAACAATGTAGGTCTAAAGAAGCTGTGTATGTTCCACAGCACAAGCTTACAGCGGAACAACACGTTTGGTATTTCGCGAATAAGAAATGCTGCTTTTACCTACATTGTTTTTTATTTATTCAAGTGAAATTTCTGTAGAACCGTTGTGTTTTGAAACTGAATATTAAAAAAATATTTTACAATTTTCATCAAACACAGTCCCACGTTGTCTTTGCTGCCATTTTAAATATTACTGCAATTTGCTGTGTCATTTCTATTTCATACTTTATTCTACTCCCGGTATACCTACATTCATCTCAATCTCTCGTCGGATACTTCTTCAGGGTCAATTCTACCGTGTGGGAATTGTACTAGTTTATTCCATTATTTATGACGTACGATAATATGAAAAAATATTTAATCTGTTCGCGTTGCACGTAGTTAAAGTAAACTACGGAAAGAATCAACGACCCGTAACGTAGGAATTTGTAAACGAAACAATATAATGATTAGTTAAATTATGTAAAATTTCATTCCTGATTCTCGACCAGAAGCTTCTCACCATTTTTAAATCTGTGTGCAAAAAGGTTGAATCTATATTAATATTGTAATGCTGAAGAGTTTGTTTGAACGTGCTAATCTCAGGAACTACTGATCCGATTTGAAAAATTCTTTCAGTTAGATAGCCCCTTTATCGTTTAAAGCTATATATCATCACGTTAAGACCAATAGGAGCGGAGCACCAATGAAGAATGTTTCAAAGTCAGGGGTTTTTTTTTCCTATTGGCAGCTTCCGCTGCGTGCGCTGCGTAAATGGGTAAAGTTTCGCAAAAATCATGTACGACAAAAAAGAAGTCGCGGGTTAGCCCAAAGTAACTATTCCACGCGAACGAAGTCGCGGGCGGAAGCTAGTATAATATAGTATATGCAATTACAATGCCTGTCCTTATCCTGTATTCAATCGAATGGAAGTACATAATTTCAGAGTACACTGTTCTGTGTGTCACATTACACAGGTGTGTTGTATATTGCTGTACAGCCGGCGGGGCTGTGCGAACACTTCTACATTACCATATATGTATGTATGTACATACATTCCAGATTTATTCATCTCTATTTTATCCCTTTATCATTTTAAAAATTTAAATTCAATAAATAATTTTGTCAACTTTAAATTGAGAGCAGTAGTATATATATTTTTATAAAGTAAATAATACAACAAAGTCAACAACCGGTGTCTAAACCAGTTTTTGTCATTTGTCGATGCCAATTCTTATTCCGTATAGTCACTTATGTTGGTGCGGGAGCAACGCATAACACTTGGCCGACTTTATATTATCTCCTGATTTCTTGCAAATGTGTGAACATTAGAGGATTTTACAACATTACCTTCGAGCTGGTCGGATGACGGAGCTCATAGATGGAAGTCAGAACCCTGGAACATCTCATTAAACGTAATTAACTCATTGACTTCAACCTTACTGACTGCGTGGGCCCATCGAGGGCAGCAGGGGAGGGCAGATGGCCATATGTTCCATGTAAAGTCATCACCAGCCACAGATATGTAGCGACGCGCCCGGCAGGCGGCGCCCGCGCCCAGCGCCAGCCATCCCGATCTTATCGGTCGACCAACATGCAGTCCTGTCACACTGTCACTAACCTTCTTTATTTCACTATATTTAAGGCGGTCTTATCGTTGTATCAATAGAATTCAATTCTAATTGAATGTAACTATATAAAGACAGATTTTATTTGCTATTGCTCTGAGTTAATTGTTTCAAAACAACTAGTTTTTATTGTTCGGGCGCACGTAATTTACATTATTCTGTAATAAGCGCACTCAAAGTAGTTAATGATTTCTTAAATCGCTTTAAATACAGAGTTTCTCTACAAATTGTTCATCATCATCATCTCAACCTTCTTCTCTGAAAGAGAAGGTTAAGGCCATAGTCCACCACGCTGGCCAAGTGCGGATTGGCAGACTTCACACACCTTTGAGTTTTGCAAATTCCCCGGCATGAATGGAAATGTAACTGTCTGTCTGTTACATTCTCATGACTAAACTTCTAAATCGATTTTGATCAAACTTGGTTGAGAAAAAACATAGGCTACTTTTTTGTAAAAATAGTTGAGAGGTTTGAAACAGAGCATGCATGTTAGCATGGAAATGATCGAAGATATGAGCGTGACCTCATGCTGACGCACCAGATGTGGTCAGCGGCGGGCAGGGTGCAGAGCGGCGTGTCGCGGACGCAGACGGGGCGAGAAGCTAGTACACTAATCTTTTAATAATGTATTTACACTACAAGTGGTACCTGGCGCTGATTCAATGTTAACAATGTCAGCACACAGGCAGCAGGCAGGCTGAGCTGTGATTGTTTAACCTAGGTGGAGTGCATTGCCGCTTCTTGACAATGACAACGACAATGGATGGATGGATAGGATCAATTATACTGAATAGGGGAAGGAAAGGGTGAAACGAATGACGACCAGCTTTGCCCAGTATTTCTGTGTGACAGGGGTCGGCAATGTGCGGCTCCCGGGCCTCTTACGACATATTGTAAAGATGATGATTAGAGTACATTA
The DNA here is from genome assembly GCA_018249125.1 of Asbolis capucinus. NCBI lineage: Eukaryota > Metazoa > Arthropoda > Insecta > Lepidoptera > Hesperiidae > Asbolis > Asbolis capucinus. Next base: position 17,222 of record DWJZ01001910.1, read on the forward strand.
ATATTGATTATAAAAATAACAATGATTGAAGTAAGTAAATGGAGGTTAAGGTAAATAGCAAAACTTCGGAGGAGCTCGTTACTCAGGCTGAATAACCATTTTATGTTCAGTAAAAACAATAAAATAATAGTCGTTGCTCAGTGTCACACAGCACAGACACGCAACACAGTCGCTTATCTAAAAGGTTTACTACTTAGTCTGTGTGAGTAGGTAAAACTGAAAACAATTACACCAGGCTGGGACTGTAATTTGGGATGACAACTTTTTGACAAGAAATATATTTAAATCTAAAAAAGAAAATGAACAGTACTAAAAACATTATCGTATTAAATTATTTATTTTAAAACATATGTTAGTGGTTACATGTTTAATAAATGGAATTAACTAAGAAGGAATGTTTATATGGTAAACATTAATTTGGTATCGCGGCCGAGATATCCATACATTCAATTTGTTCACCTGTAAAAAGTATATGATATATAATAATATAACTGCAATATTTTCAGTGTAAGTACCTCCTTCCATGTTTATCTAACCATTGATCATAAAATAAACAACACCGGTTTTACAATAAAAGCTAGTGTTCATTGAATACGTGTAATGATTTTATCAATTTATATTTCGAATTGAAACTCAATTTTTTTTTTATTTTTTACTCTTCAACTTAGACTTGTTTGTATACTGAATTGTAAATAGATAAAGTTTTATTAAAAAATATTGACAACAAACTTTAAGCCCTTTTTATATTTTATAACAGTATTAATCATAAAATAATGGTAAATGTCTTACTATGTTAACACAATTAAAATCCTAATTTACCGACACCTTACACGCGTTCTCACGCAAATGCGTTTCACGGCTAGCTGTACAAAAAAATAATTACACGAATTTAATTACTCATCATAAAAGGTCGGCAGTGCACTGGTCTGTACGTTAGATATCTATCATCCTTGAAAGAGAAAAATAGAACTTACCGAAAAATTTGAAATGTATCCTCATGTTGATCGGTTACACTAACAGCACTGAACGGAGACGGTGCGACAACACCCGCGACTGTGCTCGCGGCGGACGGACTGCGCGCGCGCCTCCTTCCTGCGACCACGGACTGCCTTCACCTTCCACGTTCTAGCGATCAAATCTGCAAAACACCGTAATACCATCCTTCGTACATCCGATTGTCAATGAATTCGCTGGAAACCGGTGCCGAGTCCAGTGTACCGCGACGCCGTATTCGAATGCGATTCATTTACTCAGCTGCTTACCTCGATGGTTTTACTGAACGCGCACGAACGATGTCTCAGTCACAATAGCGCACTTAAACAGCTTCACTTTGAATAGGAATTATAAATAAAGGTAAAAAAATATACGACAACAACATAAAAGGTATTCAATCAACATAAATTCTAAGAAACTACTTTTAAATAATGTATTTAGCTGAGATGCTAGCGACGATTGGCCGACAGACTTCAGCAACTAAAAAAGTAACCGACGTGTTGCCAGTTAGATAGAAAGACGATGTTAGCATCATGTTTTTCGTGTCAACTCGTTATGTAACAATTGTTTATCTGAAAATACCATGTCAAAGTCGTATCAATGAAAAGTATCAATATCTATTATGTCGTATCTTGTATTGAAAAGTATCACAAACTATCGGAACCTCTGTAAACAGTATTCGCGACTATTCTCCGACGGCACGACATTGGACAGTATTGGCATGAATCGGTGTAATACAAAATACTTCACATTAATATTCTAAATGAATCATAAGAGCAAAAATCTGAGTGCAAATACTTTTATGTATGATGTCGAGGGGCACAGAGGTTCACTCACCAATATAGCAATGTACTTAAATCAAAAATGTGTTATTGATCTTGAAGTAAAAGGTGGGATAACACCGCGGCAGTGATAGTGTCAGAGGAATGTTTATTCTGTGGTTATGGATGTTATTTTATTGAAGAGGGATCACGCGAACATAGTCGTCGGAAAAGATTAGTAATAAATAAACGTATAAACTGCTCAACCTGGTATAATGCTACATTATCTCTGAAGTAACATCGGATTTATTGACGGCGACGGAAGAAGCTCCTAAGAGCGGAAGAGGGGCGTGTATCTACATACAATTGTAGGTAACGACCCGCAGCTACGCAGTTCATACGCGCACTCGACTCCCTAAGCAGCAAAAGCCCACCCGTGCAAAGCGGGGACTTGCAGCTAGGTGTTTACAAATCTTAACAACTAACTTAGGTCGTTTTCATCTCCCTGCTTCATTATAAATTATGTGTTAAGTAGGTACATTGTTATTAAAGTTAGAAACAAGTTGTTATTGATAATGTATTTTTTATCTTATCACATAAGCACAATAACTTACGTGACTCCGTAATTAGCACCGAGCAATAACAGCGAACGGAATCTAACGACCTGTGGCGTAGTGCTTCATACATTTATAAATAGTGGTGTCTGTATCCGTAATAACTCACAGATTCTTCGTCTAATGCCTCCTCTCATTATAAACCAGTAACTGCTAAGGCTGCGCCTCGGTATAGCTGAGGCTCTTAGACGGAATAACTTATATTGCCATATCTTTTTTATTTCTGAACTGATTCAAATAAAACATAAATGTTAATCCCACTTACTCGACAACATTGAAAACCGTATTTAAATACTATTTTCTGTTCTAAAATTAGCAAACAAACCGATAAAAAATGTAAAATGTACTGTATTACATGTTGTTCCTCACTAAAAAGGCTCAGTTTCTCAAAAATTTTCCATGTACAGGTAACGATCAATTTTCTCTATAAATATTTTCTCTATAAATAAGGCTTAAAACAAAATTTTACAGAGAAGTGCATAAACGTAAAAATGGCAAATGTACAGACAATATAATAAAAAGACTGACTTGCTATGAGTGACTTGCTAGATTTTAAAGTTCTTACAAGGGACTGAACGATGCACTTACTACGTAGTGATGTTGTAATATATCGACCTTCTTGTAAGTATAAAATGCTGGTATTTTTTAATTTGATGAGGATTTAGTAGGATAAAAATCCTGCGTAATCGAATGCATTTTGTAAAAAATATTCCATAAGTAATAGGTTCCGAAATAGGGTAGCCGCGTTCACAGCGGCCGCATCACCTGTGATGATCCTATTTATGACTAGGAAGTAAATTTCGAAACAATAGGTAATATTTTATATTTATGAGGCTCGTAAAACACAGCACAAGAGACTGTCTCGAAGAATACGGACTGACAGCGACATATCAAACCCTCGAGACAAACGCAAAAACATAATTGAACTCTATTTCTCTCATCACATGTCTCACTGTTTTTCCCTTCCACTTCTGGTAAATAAACGTTATTAAATGATTTTCCAAAATACTCAGAAGTTTATAAGTTAAATACTACGTTTTCTTTAAAATGAAATGAAATTTGTTTATTTCGTCTTAGGAGCCAAAAGCTCAACAAACAAATATCTGCATAGTCAAGGATCGGTAGGAGTAAAGAGAGGGAAAGCGAAACTTTAGTTGAGATTGGCAAAAAAATTTCGTAGCCTTCGAAGCGACCCCATCACAGAAAACATCTTCCTACTTAACTCACCAATCTGAGGACCCCATGACAGAGTGTTATCTATGATAATTCCTAAGTTTTTCACTTTCTCGCTTAAAGGAATATTAATCCCATTAAGCAATATAGGTGGCAGATTAGAATATTCAATTTTAGAGATTAGCCTGGAGCTACCGAAGATTATAGCCTGACTCTTCTGTGGATTGATGTTTAATCCATGTAGCTTGCACCAGAGTGACACTTCACTTAAGTCATCTTTAAGAGCGTTGATAGCCCTTGGCAAGTTTTCTAATTGGTATTGAGAATAGATTTGGAGATCATCAGCATAAAGGTGCTAGGGAGAAGTTAAATGTAAACTTATCGAGTTGATATAGACAGAAAAGAGGAGAGGGGACAGGACGCCACCTTGTGGTACGCCGGCAACGATCTTTGCCCACGCCGAATATGCATTGTCGGCACAAATTCGCTGTCGGCGCCCATCCAAGTAACTTTGAAACCAGCTAATTGCATTCGGAGA
>DWJZ01001911.1:0-21282 GCA_018249125.1 Asbolis capucinus
AGTACAGCCGGCTGTGCTGGTATGCATGAGCATTCACCACCTCCCTCCCGCGCATCTCCGGAGGGTAGTCTTTCTCTTTGTCTGGACGCAAAAAAAAAAGTTATTTAATTATTGGAGCGCTCACAGTTCACTCTTTTATTTTATAAGCAAGCAAACGTATATATGTAAGAGATCAGCAACGCACATGGTTATTTGCAACACTAGACTGGGGTGTAACGAATTGCCTGCCTAGAAGGAAGAAATAATCCCGTACTCGTAGGTAAAACAGAGAAGGAAAGCAATGTTGACGGAGGCAAAAATACACCGACGGACTAAAGTACATATCGCTTTAAGAGTAGTGACAGAAGACTGAAATAGAGACTAGAGAACAGGGAAAAATAAAAAGAGAACTTTAGAACTCTCAACCGTAACAAGAGTTTCTTGACTCAAGCTTGAGGATGGTAGGTAGCCAGATAGGCTTTACAGAACCATAAACCCAGTAATAACCACCATGAGTACATTACATTAGTCTCGAAGGAGCCTCTATGTGTTGAATCTGTATAACCAGGCAGGCTTTCCAAATGATCGGGTCCACTCTAATCTAGGACATAGGAATTTTTTTTGAAAAGACATGCTAAAAGTAATAAAATTAATAATAATACTGGAATATATTTTCTCCACTATACCCTAACACCTACCTTCTGTCGCCTCTTATGATACCCTGTCTGCCAGAGATTTTTTTCCCCTAGGTCAATGTGTTTATCATACACTTCAATCTATCCGTGTACTAATTTTGGTTGAGATCTGTTCAGTAATTATTGCATGAAGGAGTAAGAAACATCCAGCCATCTTGACAGGTCGTTTGTTATAGAGGTTAGTAAACCTGACTGACCTACACTGGTGGGTTCGATTCCCACCCAGGGCAATTATTCTGTGATGAACAGGAATGTTTATTTTGTGTATCTGGGTATATATAAGTATGTATTTAAAAAAAATATATATATATATATATCGATTTAACTATGTATTTATAAATATATATGGAAGTTTCTCAGCTATCCGATCACCATAGTACAAGCTAAAGCTTAGTTTGGGATTAGATGGCCGCGTGTGAGTTGTCCAAAAATATTTATTTATTATCCATCCATCTATAAATTTATCCATCCATCTACCTTCCGATCCGCACAAACTTTCGCATTTATAATTAGTACGATTCAAGAAACATTCATATGAAACTTTAATAAACCACCCTTTTGTATCGCTTACCGCTCCACCGCTCGTCATGGTTTAGGGTTAAAACGTATAACAAAATTATTTATACCATCCGACAAATTTCATGCGTTTCAATACACCTGAAAATCTAATTGAAACGGAACTGCGGGAACGAAAACAACCTTTTAGTGATATGTCCAACATTGTAAACATTCGCCGAAATTATTTGAATGTCACATTCATAATTCTAACAATGTTATAAAGGGAAAAGTTTTGAAGATAGATCTTTGTCTTTATTTCACGCCAATACTACTGAACGGAACAGAATGCATTTTATATAAAATAATATCTTCCTCCACTCTTTCTCTGCGGAAACTTTAACTGTACCCAAAGTTTATAATTCTCTGAGTTATTTTCCTAGAAAGGGGTACAAAGTTTTTGTTTCACTTATTAGTATATAAACCATTATATAACAGAGACACTACTTTTAATTATAATTGACACAACCCAACGATGGCCCACTAATGAGCATAGGTATCTCCTCATAATGAGAAGGCCTAGATGCCACCATGCTACTTCAATGCGGATTGGCGGAGGGTGACCAACCCAAGCGTCCAAAATTTTTAAGCCGCCCTAAAGCCTCCGACATGGCTTAACGATTGCTATCTAACGAGAACAACCTGGACCCACGGCTTTACGTGCCCTCGGAAGCATGGAAGCGCTCATACATTTTTTTGTCACCAGCGGTCACACATCCTCCTACCGACCGCGCCCGCTGTTGCTTAACTTCTTCGTTCGCATAACCATATCGTTTGCATATAAAATCGAAACATATCGGGCTAAGAATGCGAGGTATAATTACCTTGTAGTAAACTAAATTATGTCGCCAAGTTTTTGTTTTTATCATGCGTATAATATGTTGATAGCATTTCAACACAAGATTTCCTAATAAGTGTAATGGATTTGTTTCAAACTTCACTAAAATTTGAAGAAACTCCCAAATAAAGTTCTCTGCTTCTATTCTTTACATTTTGTACAACTCCTCAGCCAGTTTCGCAGGTAAATTTAATACATTTTAAACAAAACATCGTAATGAAACTTACGCTTAGATATTTTACAAGATTATTACAATCAATATTGGTAATACAGGTCAACGACCTAGATGACATAACCTCTTAAAATTTATAAAAAAATCAAGATTCCGATGATGCGACGATGAGAACAATAATAACAGGAGAATTGGCTCGGAGTTTTTTGATAAAACTTGTATGGGAGGAAGAATGGTCTAGTTCCTATAGGCCTATGTGGAACACGCACGGGTGCACGGGTCTCTTTTCGTAAATAATTTTTGTTTAACGACTTACATCTAGTTACCACTTAATAAAATGTAATATCTCAAATAATTATGGGTTGTATAATTTAAAAAAATGGGTCGTAAATCCACGCTAACTTCTAAACAAAGAAACTGACACTACAATAAGGTTTTCCTTAGCAAAAAGCATAAAAATAATCAAATAAAATAACGAATCTCACTTTACAGCCTAAATAATGTACCTATAAAAATAAAAAAACATATTTTTAATAATTTGTTTTTTGCTTAGTCCTATAGGACTACCCGTACTACTACCCTACTACCCTAGTAATAGGGTTTATGAACTTAGATAGAGTTTATGGCTTTTACTGCCTTTATACTCCATGATAGCGAAATAATGGATAAAAAACAGCACACTACGTAGGTGTACAACACTCATGTCCAGCAACTTCGGTATCGTCAGAGACAAATTACTCCAACGATTGAATTTCAACAGTAGAAGGACTTACTTATATAAAGCTAAAATAAAAAGTTAAATAAAAGTGTCATTGGTTCGAATATTAAAATGAAATCGATTGTTGACGAAATAAATAACATTAGTACCTAAATTCCAAAGTAACGAGGTCTGATAGTGAAAAATAAATCGGGTCAATTGATATTAATATAATAGAGAAAGCGTACGGTCCGCGATGTTCCGGTCCGGTTAACATCCGGTTTGGATCGTACCCAAACTCTGAATTTAGCGCGAAAACCGCTTAAACCGAAATTAAACGATGAATGGCCGTAATGAATTTAAATAGCCCATGTTTCGCTTGCGACCGAATAGTACAAGGAAATGTTCATTTGAAAATTCCAACTTTTACATATATTTACTTATTTAAATTTTACTGTTTGCTGTTACGAGTTTCCACCATGCACACCGAGTAAAATTTCAAAACCGAAAGTTGTCTTTAAATGCAGTCACTATTGTTTTAAAATAAAAATGAAGTCTTCTTTCAGTAAAACTGTCTATCACTAATATTTTCGGTACTTGCCCTCCGTGTGACAAAGTAGTGGAACATATGTACATATATATACTAATATGAGAATTTGCCCGCGACTTCGTCCGCGAGTCTGAAATAGTTCTAATAGGACTATTAATTGTTTTATACGACTACGTAAAATTTCGTCTATCTATTGTCTGTCTATTGTAAAAACTTCAAATCGAAAACATTAAATATTTTTTTTACAAGAAACCCTACCACAGAGTAGCGCATAAGAAGAAATATTGTAACATTAGTTTCTCATCACTTTTACCATCACATCAATGTGTTTAAATCGCTTCTGATCGGATTATTTGCCCATTTAATTGTGCTTTGATTATCTTCAAATAAGTTTATCTAGTCTATATAGTCTAAAATAATAAATGCGAAAGTTTGTGGGGATGGATGGATGGATGGACGGACGGATGTTTGTTACTGTTTCAGATAAAAATTAATGAACAGATCTGAATGAAATTTGGTACAGAAGAAGATTTTATTCTGGAATAAATACATAGATGAATTATTTTATATCAATGTACCTAAAGAGAAAAGATTTTTAGATTAGATTGACTTTATTTGAGGAGAATAACCTCCGAAAATACAAGACCGATTTGGAAAATTCTTTTACCATTAGAATCCTACATTATCCTTCATGAACATAGGCTATAATATAATTTTAAATACATAAGTGACCCGTTTGAAAACTCCGATAATATAACCCGAAATGAAAAGAAACAACAAAAAAATATCCTTATATCGCGTACGCTGCGGAGGTTATTGACAATAGAGCAATGTGATGTATTACAGTCTTTTATGTATTACAGTCTTTATCTACAAAAAAGTCCTCGACCCTATATATATAACTGTTACAGTTAAGTCTCAATAACTTTTTCCATGTTAAAATATTCCGAAGCGAAACGAAGCCAGTTATGAGCATGCCTAGACAATAGATTCGACATAGTTTCTACATTTTAACTTATTTTGCAACTTAGTTAACATACTGTAAATTATAATATTATGCTCTTTGTATACTCCGTAGTTAATTAATATGCGCTTGTCGGTTAATCAGATGTTTTAGCTTGAAGTGAATTAACTCTAAAGCTTCATATTTTTAAGAATAGCGAGACCGTCATATTGAAACAAGCGGAAGCAGTTTCATTTCAGTTCTCAGCTGTTCTGCAGCTAGCGTGCTGTTAAATTTTATTCAATGTTAAATTGAATTCAAAATATTCAGTCAAATCGTCAAGCAGTATTAGATATTCAATGCTAAATTTAATTCAAAATATTCAGGCAAATCGTCAAGCAGTAAGAGATATTTAATGCTAAATTTCATTCAAAATATTCAGGCAAATCGTCAAGCAGTAAGAGATATTTAATGCAAAATTTCATTCAAAATATTCAGGCAAATTGTCAAGCAGTAAGAGATATTTAATGCTAAATTTCATTCAAAATATTCAGGCAAATCGTCAAGCAGTAATAAATATTCAATGTTAAGCTGAATTCAAAATATTCAGTCAAATCTTCAAGCAGTGAAGTGAATTGAACGTTTCTCGAATGAGAAGGCGGTCTCTCGAATGGAAGGTCCTGGATTCAAACTCTGCGTGCACTTTTAATTTTCATAAGTTGTACGTATTAGAAGCACCACTAACTTCGGTGAAGGAAAACATCATGAGGAAACCTGCACACATGAAAGTATCCCACAAAAAGGTATGTAAAGTCTACCAATCCGCAATTCGTCAGCGTGGTGGATTATGGTTTGTACTCCTCACATTGTGTGTTCCTTTGTATGATTTATCTAAAGGGTGTGTTTTTAAATAAATCTTGTTTAAACTAAACGTTACAACTTTTGAATGCAACTACAAACTGCACAAGAATTTAAATACTAACTAGATATCTAATTTCTGTTAAAAATTAATTTATTTTAGTTACAGTTACTACAAGAAGTAATAAATTACGTAGTTGGCAACAGTTAGTATTTCCTTGCATTGCCTGCTCCTAGCAAGTAACGTATGACCACATGTGAGATTTCCTCCTGTTTCACTGTACTAATTATTTTGCTCTTTGCGCCAGATTGTCGCCCGCACGCTGGCGACTTATGGCGTTGAGTTTCAAAGCCGTTGAATTACCAGAAAAAAGTAGTTAGTACCCTTAATGCATGCTGGAATGTTGCATGGATATAATATCTGACATATGTATATACATATTACGGGCTGAAAGTGGTAAAATAAACACTTAAAATATCCTTAAATGTACATTAGAATCTATTAAAATCAATATACATAGGTCTCTGATATTGGAACCCAATGTAAGTACAATGCTACAATTTTTGGGATTTTTTAATATTTATTTTAATTTAGGTTAAATTTTCGTTTTTATTTTTTTATAGTTCTTATATCTGATTTGTACAAATAATCTGTTTTGTACTAATTGACTAAATAATTTACATATTATAAGTTATTGCTTGACCACAATTTCACTGACGGTAAGTGGCGATGTAGTCTTAGATGATAAAGTACATTCGCTTAGAAGACTATTCACTCTTGTTTTGAAAACACATACATATATTATACTCGAGTAAAAATACAGATGCTGGTTTCCAATCCTACACGGTACGCCATACAAAGGATGAGGCGAAGTGTGTCGTCCGTACCGGAGGGATATCCACGGTGTAAGGATGGATACCTGGGGTGTGTCGTGTCGTTCGATGATTGAAGGGGGTTGAGAGAATTCATTTATGTAATTCCTTGTTAGTACGCAGGAAGCGGTGATAAGCCTGGTGGTTAAGAATTCGGCCTCCTACTCGTGGGGTCCGGGATCGAATCCCGCATTTCTGACTTTTCGGAGTTATGTGGGTTTTAAGCATTTAAATGTCACTCGCTATAACGGTGAAGGAAAACATCGTGAATAAACCTGCATCCCTGTGAGTTTGCAAAACTCAAAGGTGTGTGAAGTCTGCCAATCCACACTTGGCCAGCGTGGTGGACCTTAACCTTCTCATTCAGATACCATGCCCAATAGTGGGCGCGATGAGTTGAGATGAAGGTAACTTAGTTTAGTTTCTCGAAATTCGTTAAGCACATTCCTGGTACGAAATAAACGAACGAAGTAAATACTTTAAATCTGACGTGAAATTAAACATATCATTAAAATAACTCACCCATTAAGACTGTGGCCAATCGATCTTTCTCGCAGAATATGGGATCTTGTATGACGCTGTTCAATTGTTCCTTTATCGCTGGGCTCGCGTCACACCACACCACGTGACCATCTCGTGACCACTCTGTTACCAGCATGTTGATGCTCTGTGGAAATAACAATATGTTACTTTAAGGCTCTGCAGTTAAAGTTAAATTATATGACAGGCCGGTTGGTCTAGTGGTTAGTGAACCTGACTACTACACCGGAGGTCGTGGGTTCGATTCCCACCCAGGTCAAAATTTTCTGTGACGAGCAGGAATGTTTGTTCTGTGTGTCTGGGTGTGTAATAAAAATATCTATTTAAGTAAGTATTTAAAAGTATATATGTATGTTTATTAGTTGTCTGATCACCATAGCACAAGCTAACGCGTAGTTTGGGATCAGATGGCCGTGTGTGAGTTATTTAAAAGATATTTATTTATTTATTTCATCATAGGAACTAGAAGATTATTTAATGAGAGTCAAATTGATACAAACACTACAGTAAGTTGCATAACAAATTACTGATTTTAAAAAGCTGTTAGAATACATAGATATACTATATTTATATACAATAATATAGTATAGTATTCCCGCCATAACATACAAATATATATATATATGTATATATATGTACATATATAAAAACAATGTTTTTTTGTCCTTTATAGCCTCTGAAATGGTAGGAGATAGATCACTGATATCTTAAAGTTTAAGTACAAAAAATACATATATCGATCGGATACATGTTTGATGAGTTGATGCATAGCAACGCGTGCCGGGTTCGGCAAGTAATAGGTAAAAATTAAAAAATAAAATTTATATTTATTCTATAATATAAATACACATAATATTATTACTACAACAATATATAAACAAAACAAAATGAAATCCAAAAATTTTAACTAATCTAAAAGTCCTACCTGCACCAAGAACGCTGGCCCTGTTGAACTGCTAAACTAATTCTTTAAGCGAAATATCTGCCAACCTTCTGGTCACCACAAGAAAGGATCAATAGTCAAATAGATCAATAGTTTACACTACTAATCTAATCTCTACTATACTTAATTTTAGTTAACCTGTGACTCAATTTTAGTTCAGAGCACAACGATGTATACTAAAATCTTTAGGTTAAAAAGGTTCAATTAAACAAAATAATTACTCCACGGTCGAATTGTTAAACTAGAATTAAGGAAACAGCGCGTTATGCAGCCCGGGAGCTGAAAAGTTATGCCTTTGTTTTTATGTTGAATGAATTTCAATCTAGTGGACCGCGGGCAAACAAATTTTACAAACTATATAAATTTTACGAAAAGTTGAAAATATTTTACGAAGTTTGTACTAGAAAATTACTCGTAAGATACAATCCTGGCAAATTCTTTTTCTTTTTTTCTGTTACAGAATTGCCTAGTTTTTTTACTTTTTGAAATATTCGGTTACCATTAAAAAATATTTTAATTATACAAACTATACAGCCAATGTTACTGTCAAGATTTCAAAGTAGATATTGACGAAAGAATTTTTGAAAAGTTCAGCGATTTTTGAGTATGTCCATCAGAAACAAACAAAAATAATAATCATCTTTTGACAGGCCTGTTGGTCAAGTGGTTAGTGAACCTGACTACTACACCGGAGGTCGTGGGTTCGAATCCCACCCAGGCCCAACTTTACTGTGATGAACAGGAATGTTTATTCTGTGTGTCTGAGTGTGTAATAGAAATATCTATTTAAGTATGTATTTAAAAATATATATGTATGTTTATCAGTTGTCTGTTCACCATAGTACAAGCTAACGCTGAGTTTGGGATCAGATGGCCGTATGTGAGTTTTCCCGAGATATTTATTATTAATATATAGATACTTGCGAGGAGACAGTAAATTTTGAAGAAAATTACCAGATATGGAATCCTCCCTATTACTGCCAAAGTATAACTGCTGCACTCAAAATCATTAAATCTTAAATCAAGTGCGGATTTTGTAGATTCAGTAGATTCTTCTCTTCATTCAGTATTATTACCAATCTGTTAGATCAGTGATTCCCAAAGTGACGGAGTTAGACCCCCAGGGGTTCATAATAGACTCGACGGCGATTTACGTTGACGAAAAAACGAGAGGTTCGTAAGTTGTAAAGGTCACGAAAAGATCCAATTCTGTGTTGGGAAAAAAATGTTAGCAAGATTTTTTTGCCTTTACCAACTTAAAAAGGCTGCAAAAGCCTTTGCCACCAAGAGTTTTATATTTGTAGATGGCATGTTTCTTTGATATGAATTGTTGTCATATTTTTAAGAGTTCTTGAAATTCCGAATCGGATTTCCGTCCATTTAGTTTTTGATTAGTACTCGGCTCGTTATATATTACAAGCTTTTATTTAACTTGCAGTGTTTTTCTGTATATTAGTATATTTTGCTGCGGGTCAAATCTTGCAAGCTTAATTAGACCCACTTACACTGGGGAGCTGAAATTTTGCATACTGCTTCAATTCGGATGATTATTGGCTCCAGATACAGGAACTCATCAATAAAGTTGTAAAATTTTGTGTATATCTTTGTATTAGGGATCTATAATTAAAGCTTGTGTTTTTAAATATTTCAATAAACCTTGTTTTTCTTTATGTTTCCGAAATGGTTTCAAAGTCATCTCCTACAGATCCCGTGTTCACCATTTCGTAGAAATCTTTCTATTCCCGAGGAAATTCACATTAAAAACCTTCGTTAGTTAAATTAAACACCGTCACTTTTTAGATACGTATTCTTAATTATGTAGTCAAACTCCAGTAATTAAATTTTAATAACGATAAGTTTTGTAAAAAAAAACCTTTTATTTACAGTTTTTTTATTGGTATATTTTTTTTTAATTTTTTTATTTTTTACTGTTTATGATATACGATACATCCAAAATCCGTGTTTCAATAACAAAATTATATATTAATAAACGTAAATTTAAACACTACACGTGTTTGAGTTAATTTTGTATTAAGAAAATGCCTATTTCGCGTAACAACGTATTCGTACGAAGTATCAAGCACAATAATGATACTTCAAATGCAAATCATGTATCGCTGACATGAAGAAATTGAATATTTTGAAGAGGCTATAAGACGCGTGGGAAGACACAAAAAGATTAACGTGACGGAAATCATGATATATAGGTAAATAGGCATAGCAGTGATAGCCGGCTTTGAACGTTGGTCTCTCAAACGGAAAGTGCTGAATTCAAATATTAACGCGCTAATCGTTAAAATTTTCAGTTTTTCTAAAGTTGACTATCACTTGCTTTAGATTAGATTTAGATATATGAGATAGGGTTGCCAGTTGGTAATATATACAGTTATATAGTCAGTGTTCCCCGGGTTTTCGGTTAGGAAAAAATAGCTTTATTATCATTTGAATCTAAACTTTTACAGACTTTCTTAATGATGGCTGTCAACCAGTATCCCAAGTCGATTACTAAACATTTTCGAAGCACTGAACCATTGACAATAAATTGTCAGTAGTGGAATACCAATATTTTAGGCCAGTGATTCTCAAAGTGGTTGGTTCAAACCCCCAGGGGTTTACTGGAGACTAGACAGCTGTCTGCGCTGATCGCGGCTATCTAGTTTGCTAATGATGAGCAACCACTTTTTTTACATATTTTGTTTTTACTTTACAACAATATACATAAGAAATTTAGTGTAGTCAAAGTCAAAATTAAAAAATATTTTATTTCATCATAAGAACATCGAGCTTATTTAATAAAAGCCAGAAGATTACATACACAACATTCAGACATTTTTTTTGTTTTTTTTTTTTTATATTAAGGCTTTATTTAATTGTTTTATATTTTATATTAAAGCTTGTGTTTTTAATTTTATACGAGAAAAGTTTGGGAAACTATTTTAGGGCCTGTGGCACGGCGCACGGCGTTGCCTAATTTGCCTCTTCCCATTCATTTTTGTCTGAAAGCTATGTACGCCTCATTGACTTAACATACCTACTAATGAGTGGTTTGTTCCGGTTGGTTGCTGACTAAGGTCGTTTACATTTTTCAAAAATGTTTGTGTATTCATTACATTATTTTTGGGTACTTATCAATTCACAGAGAATTTTAAAAATATATTTTTGTTTAATTATGGAAACTTGGCAAGTAACATGAAAATATTATGATGCATAGAAAGACAAAAATAAAAAGGCCTATAAAACGAAAGTGTGTGTATTTGTATGTTTGTTCGCCTTTCACGCCGTAACGGAGCGACAGATAGACGGACGGCGTTTTAATATGGATTTAGTTGGTCTGGAGAAAAACAGGCTTTTTATCAACATTAGTACCAAACGGCCGTATCGCGGGAGGACCCTGCAGTAGTATTATACAGATTGTTATATAATAGCACTAACTTAACCCTCCCAATATAAGGCGGAAACACAATATATGCCACAGAGTACTCAATAACAACAAACAAAATAGTGACAAAAACAAATGATTTATCTTTTAAGTCCACAGATTATATAATATATTTTTATTTTTAATTACTCTTCTCGACTACTTTTTAAATCAACAATATTTGCTTACAGCAGCCCACAGCGATAAGCTTAGTGTCATTCAATACGTCAGTGTTGAAGATGGAAATGTGATCAGTTCCTGTCCAATCTTATCTGTGGAGCGCGTGCCTCTACTGTCAACAGAGACTAACGTGGCGTCACGGGAAACTACATATAACATAGACACATATATGTATATTATACATTTTACTTTACATTAGTAACTAAAACAGTCACTACTGTTAGGATTCGGTACAACTAAGGGCCCTGGACGGAATTTCTTGAATTCACCTATCTTTTTCATTTATGAATTGATTTAAATCAAATAAATCCGTCTTTTTCTGAGACTACACTGTATAAATACACAGACCAAGAAATAAACTGAAAAATAAAAAAAAAACATGATTCATTTAGTAGTCTTAGTAAACAATGGTTTTTCCAAAAAAATCCATTTACTGAATGCGATTAGTTCTAGATATCTTCAGAAAAAATATATAATTTTAAACTTAACAGTCACCGTACAAAATATCGTGAGTACCGACCTACCGCAGTGTAGTGCGCTGTCCAGGATAACTAGTTATCAGAAAAATGCTTTATCTAGAATTTCACTTCTAAAACCTTTTACATAAAACCGTTAGAGGACCGATAGCCTATTTCGGACAACTGTGTGTGTTGTCCGACAGAAGTTCTAAAAACAGTTAAATATATTGCTATAGATAACCGAACATCGGGTGGCACACTGCCAAGTCGTGCGTTACAAATACATATACCCAGTTAGTAAAGGCAAAAGAATATGAAACCTAGTTTAGTTTATATTAGTCGTATAACTTTTATTGCAGAACCCAACAATGGCGTTACGTGGTCTAATAAAGACGTAGGCGAAGTCTCATCCGTCCCTTTCTTCTGTTTTAAAACTTTAACAATACATATTTTATAGACAACACTACATTTATTATAGACAATACATTTATTTGTTTATAATTCAAGAGGCTTCTTTAAGTGAACAACCTGGGTAAAGGCTCCATTGCCCACCCCCAGCTACGTCACTAGGGCCTAAGCGGGATTTTCGAAATAAAATCGAGCTCGGCAGATGAATTTAAGAGCAGATACTTTGCACCCTTCGCTGAACAAAGTTAGAATTTCTAATACATAAAACTGAAATTTTGAGATGCCTGCAGGATACCTACACAGACTCGTCAGAGAGATTAACATTCAATTTGCCATAACTCGTTCACGACTCGAAAATAATGTTTATCATACAAATTTACCAAATTTTTATGTCAAAAATTCTTTTCCAATTGTGACGTAAACTTGGTGCAAATTTAACTGGAATTTCTACCACACATTTGTCCTGTAGTAATAGTATGGATGTATTTAACCCATAAACGCTAAGACATTTTTGTCCGACAACATTATTTTAAAACGTTTTGTTCTAACAACGGTTCTAAGAATAAATTGGTTTATTATAACGGTTCACTGATTCCCCAGTCCGCCGAAACGTTAGTACTGAATAGCATTTACTGTATTATTTTTAAAGACGATTGGAATCATGGATATTAGGTGTGGTAGGTAAACGTACTACGTTTATTTATTCCATACTAGCTTTTTCACGCGACTACGTTCACGTGGTACACCGTTTCTACACTCCCTCTTCACTGCCCCCCTTTCAGCCGCTTCTCCATCTATTCAAACCTGCCCTCTACACCTGCCCATAATCAACTAGTGCATGATTATAAAGTGTTATACTAATGTCTTCGATAAGGAAGGACTTTCATCCCTTATTCAACTCCCTTAAGTCTATTTTTGCGAAATAAATTACCTACTGTTTTCCTCAAGTTCTATTGTATCTCTATTCTAAGTTTCATCATAATGGGTTCAGCATTTTAGGCGTGGAAAGGTAACAGACAGACGGACAGAGTTATTAAGATAAGCTGCAATAAAATATTACAGCACAAATGGCGGACTTAATGCTAAATTCTGTACCAGTTATATTGTACCAATAATCTTAATATTTTTTTATGAGCGGTCTTATTGACTTTAATTAAGCATATATTAAGTAAGCATTAAAAAATCACGACATCTTTAGTAAAAACTATTTCTTTCTGTTTAAAAATATATTTAAAAGATAGGGACCAATTAGATTATGCTAACATGTAAAGTTATAATACACGAAGTATTACCAGGCAACAATGGTTAAAAGTGCACATACCACTATTATATATGTATGTGCTACGTGTATTTATTTTATGTTATGTGATTGTAATTTAGGTTAAGTACTAACATAGACTAAGTAATTGTAATACTAACATATATGAGTCCTTGTTACTTGAAATAAACATATTATTATTATTATGAGACAAGGAATACACATGGAATGGATGGTATAGGTCAGTGGTTCCAAAATTCTTTTTTATTATTATAGACTAATTAAAACTTTTACGTATTACGATGTAACCCTGCTAATACAGCCAAAGAATTAAAAATTCTAGCCGGATAATTGGAGAAAAACGACCATAAATCTTTAAAATACTCCTATTATACATATGTACAAAAATTATGCAGGATTTTAACGGTTAAATTTATTTTAACTGCAAAAATTGTAATTTACTTTGCTTCTCCAGTATTTCTGATATGTGTATATATTATCTGTCTACATTTATAAATAAATTAAAGCTAACAATTTTGTCCACTGTCGAAATCATATACGTCGTCTATATACGTATATCTATATATTGAAATCATATAAAAAAATTCTAAGACCCCCACATGAGAACTCCCTTTTTTTCGCAAAGTAATAATTAACGTGCGGCACGAAGTAAGTACCTATTAAAATATACCAGC
The DNA here is from genome assembly GCA_018249125.1 of Asbolis capucinus. Classification (NCBI taxonomy): domain Eukaryota; kingdom Metazoa; phylum Arthropoda; class Insecta; order Lepidoptera; family Hesperiidae; genus Asbolis; species Asbolis capucinus. The sequence goes on from DWJZ01001911.1 coordinate 14,061, forward strand.
GTACATTTAATTTACGTAGGACGATGCAGTTATCGTAAAACAGTACAATTATCGTAAAATGTATATAGTTTTGCATTGTATACTAGTCAGGATTATAATAATATTGAGCAATAAAAACCTATTGTTTAAACATATTGATGGACATAAGTAATTTGTCCTTAAATAAACTTATACATTCATACCGTCATACCGACTAGAATTTCCTGTGTAATATTATAAAGCGAAAGGTTGTGGGGAAGGATGTTTGTTACGCCTTCACGCAAAAACTACTGAACGGATCTGAATGAAATTTGATATAGCGATAGATTATAGTGTAGAATAACACATAGACTACTTTTTATCAACATATCATGCAGGAGACGCCGTGGGCAAACCCTAGTATGTAATAATAAATAAATGCATAGTTAAAGTTTATAAATAAATAAATATCTTTGGACAACTCACACACGGCCATCTGACCCCAAACTAAACGTTAGCTTGTACTATGGTGATCTGATAACTGATAAACATACATATATATTTATAAATACATACTTATATAGATATTTACACCCAGACACACAGAACAAATATTCCTGCTCATAACAGAATAGTTTGACCTGGGTGGAAATCGAACCCACGACCTTCGGTTTATCAGTCAGGTTCGCTAACCACTAGACCAACCTGCCTACCTGTTAATATTTTTATGTCCAATTTGTATTATTTCAAAACTGAGTTTGACGCTGAAGCTAGCGGAGTCGTTAAATATACTTTGCACAGGCAGACAGATTTCGGTGTATTAGTTATATATGTAGATATATCGGACCAGTAGTTTCTGAGCTTAGTGCGTTCAAACAAACAAACTCTTCAGTTTTATGATATTAATATACATAGATAGGGCCTGTTAAATATTGTACAAAAAACTATATAATATATTTATATGATATATATTTACGTATATATTTGTGTATTATAGGTATATATAGGTATATATATGTTTACGTTTTATTTATATATGTAGATATATTTATAGATCTAGATAAATTTTATTAAAATAATGTTTAAGAACCTACCAACAGCTTTTAGAATTGCCAATGCCATTAGACATTTAGTTATGTCCTTTTTCTTTTGAAAAGAGGTAAAATAAATAAATTTATTAATATTTAAGAACCAGTGATAGCCTAATGTTTGACCGTTGGTCTCTCGAACCTGGGACCCGGGAAGTCCTGAGTTCAAATCCTGTGCCCATCTCTAATTTCCAAACTATATGCGTAACAGAATTACATTATCCCTTCGTTATCGTAGGTGAAGGAAAACATCGTGAAGAAACCTGTATTCCCGAGAGTTCTACATAAAGTTCTCAAAGTTGTGTAAAGTACAATTCGCACTTGGCCAGCGTGGTGGTGTCTTGTACCGTCACATTGTGTGTGGAAATCCGAGCCCAGTAATGGGAATTATGGCTTGTAATAATGGTAGAAGAATTGTACTTACCAGGTAGTCCGTAGGTACTAACTGCTCTCATGCTCGCATTTCCCTCTTTGCCAGGAGGCCCTAGTCCTCCTGAGCTCAAACCAGGGTAAAAAGGTGACCTTCGTGATGGTCCCGCTAGGTTCCGTAGGAATCAAACAAACGAAGGATCAGTATAGTAGTACATCTTTTTATTGTCTTTTATTTAACTTGCAGTGTATGTTTGTATATTAGTATGTTAGTATATTTATTTGTTACGGGTCTTGCAAGCTTAATTAGACCCATTTACCCGGATACAAACTTTCGTATTGTATCAAATATTTTCGGATCAATACAATATTGACATGATTGTATGGAAAATCCAGATCGAGTTTTCACCGAGTCCAGTATTTAAGGGTCCTTTAATGAAAAAAATATGTAATCCGGCTCGAAGGACCATACGTTAGATCCTTTACTGAAACTCTGATTCTGACCATCGACGACACCGCGAGTTTTTTTTCTTCTACGGCATTAGTTGTACAGTACTTATTCTTTGAAATACTCGTATTATAATTACAGTTCAAACCAGTCTTTCATTAAAGGACCTAAAAGTATTGAATATTCCTCTATTGTCAGAAAAGTTGCTCAGTTAAATGAAGGGAATAAATAAAAGAGTCTACTTAAAAGACCGAAACTACTCACAAAAGATCTCTCTTATCAAGATCAAACGTGATAATATTGATTGAAAACACATCGGGTCGATTGACCGTTGCGGAAGAGCTACTTAGTGAAATTGGTCTTTTCATGTCATCGGTACTTTTACATATATTTAGTGAATATTTTTTCTAAGTAATGGATGTTTTTTTTTTACAAAGGATCAAACAGGGTGATCTTTGAAATGGTATAATTATGTTTTTGACCATTTTTTCAGCGTGAGACATGATTTTACAGATGATTTTTTTGTTCTTTTGTTTTGTTCTTTTGTTTGCGTAATATTAAGCGTTAAAGTTAAATAATACATGATAATAGCGTAATGAAGAATTATACGCTTCGATCAATTATACAACTAGATGCCGAGTCAGCGACAGAAATGTGGCTCGACTCAGTATTTTTTTATATATTATAACCAGAAAAACGGTGTTTTCTTAAGCTCGTTTCAAACAGGCAACACATAAACTCGTTACACAATATAAACGATTCCAAATTTGTAATCAAATAATATATGTATTAAAACTAACTTGGTATATAAGTGTTACAAGTTCGTTGGTAATTCAACGAAGATTTGTGAGTGAGTATAAGTGATAATTTATGTTGACTTCTCATCATCACGGCCCACTATTGAGTACGAGTCTCGTCTCTGGAAGAGAAGGTTAAGGCTGTCCACCACGCTGGACAAGTTTGGATTGGCAGACTTCACACACTTTTGAGTTTTGCAAACTCCCCGGCATACATTTCCTCACGATGTTTTCCTTCACCGTTATAGCGAATTACATTTCAAAGCTTAAAACGCTCATAAACCCGAAAAGTCATAAGTACGCGCCCTGGGATTCGAACCCGGACCCCCGAGAAGGAGTCCGAATTCTTAACTACTAGCCTATCTCCGCATGATGACAGTATTTTGTGTTAAATTTCTATAGAAGGCGACATCTAGTTTATTCTTGATCGAATAACATACAAGTCGTGGATCCAAACTAGTTGATAGCAAAGTGATTAAAATGCGTAACTACTACAAGAAGTTTAAAATAGAAAGTGTGGCACAATTACCTAACGGAAATTCGTGCGATGTGGCAGGCGAGCGGAAATTGTGGACTGTCAGCTCGCCTTGTGGCACAGATAGGGCTGTGATTTAACCTGGATTACTTTAATTGGTTAAACCTTGGTGTACAGGCTACAAGCACCCTGTAGCTTAGATTTGGTTACAATAGTAAAATTCGTACTAGCTCTTTCCCGTAACTTCGTCCGCGTGGTATACCTTTTAACCTCCAGGTCAACACCACATCCAATGCATTATTACGAACTGTTACTATATATTTGATAACTCGTTCAACTCTTCCTTATTCCTTTTTATGTTATAAGTCTAAGCAGACAAGTCATCTGATGGTAAGAGTTCACCGTCAGCCATGGATATTAACAACACCAGACTGAGAAGTAACGCGTTGCCTACCAGAAGGAAGAAATAGACCTGCTCGGGAAAGACAAAGAAACCCTTGGAAGGGTTCATCGGTGAAGCAACTGGAAACTATAACCACACAAACTGACTCCAAACAGCTTCACGACGAGTGACAGAATAAAGAAGGGAAGAACCAAGAACAAAAGAGAAAAGAAAGAGAGCTGGATTCGAGTTCACACCTGGAAAAAGATGAATCGCTTGGCGGCTGAATCAAGCAAGATAGTGGTAGCCAGCCTGACGGACTTCACAACAAGATAATATCCTTAATCCTTCCAGTAGACCTGACTTTTCTGCTTTTTACGATACCCTGGTTAGCCAGCATGGGATTGAAGTTTATGCCTATTCTAAGTCACCCGAATACGGCTAAAATTTCAACTCATTCTTAACTCTTTACAAAAAACGTTGTCTATATTTTTCTTCAACTTCTATCTTTCTTGTAGACCAAATTTCATCAAAATCAGTTCAGTAGTTTAGGCTTTGAAAGGGAAACAAACTGATAGAGTTTCTTTCGAATATATTATATTATATATTAATAAGTATTTACACAATAATTCATGCAATCAGCTTCCTGTAAATAATTTTGTATTGAAGCACTAAATCCCACTTCTGAAATTCACAACATTCACATCACGAAACCCATACAAAAATTTATGGTGGCCATGAAGACATAACCGTAATTTTACGCCTTTCATGATTTCATCCCCTAAAAACTGCACGACCCCCAGCCAAATAAATAGTCGACGATTTATAAGAAAAAGAGTGACCATAAAAGAAAGAAATTACCCTTCCTGGTGGCATATCGCCGTTTTGTTATTCATAAAGGAAAGATATTTATGCGTTATCGTCAAAATATTTATTACTGTCCGGTTTGTAGACCCTTTTGTAGTGTTATACAAAAAATTGGGGGTGTGAACAGCTGCTAGTGATGTGCGGTGTGTTATCGATAGTGGATTTAACCCGTTCACTGAGCACGGGTCCCTCTTCATAAGACCGTGCTCTGCGGCTAATGGTTGGATTAGCCAGGTGTCGGAAGCTGTCTGAAGGCCTCCGTCATGGTATAATGATTGCTATCTGTTTAGACAGTTGTCTTTACAATAACCGGGACCGACGGCTTTACGTGACCTCTGAAGCACGGAAGCGCTCATGAATTTTTGCTGCTAGCCACCCATCGTGCCTACCGGTCGTTTCGACCGATCGGTTATGAACCCCCAGAGCAATGAACGCTTCGATTTACTATCCCACTACTGGGCTCTGGTGTGAGGGGTACAGTCCACCACGCTGTCTATGGTATTGGTAGACATCACACAACTTCAAGAACTTTATGGGGAACATTTAAGAGTGCAGGTACTTCATGATGTTTCCTTCAAAATAGCGAGTTGTCATCAACTTCTAATACACACATAACTTTGAAAATTAGTGGAGCTGATAGACTTTGAACTCAGGACCTCCCGGTAACGTTAAAGTTTGTGTAAACTGTGATTTTAAATGCTAATAGAACAAAATGATATTCTCAACTGGTTACTGACAGAGAGAAAAAGGAACAATTTTTTTTTTGTTTTTTTTTTTATTTATTTTACTTCATTTTCACTTTAGTTATTCAAGCATAGTTATTCAGTTTCGTCAAATATTTCAAAATATTGTTTATAATTTTATATTTACCAAAAAATTTTACTCAACTCATATTTTACTAGTAAAGATAATTTAATTTAGAAAAAATTATAATGAATCATATTTAAATAACTTTTTGCGTACAAAATTAATAATCTGTCATTAATTCAGTGACAATGTCATTAAAATTATTAAAATTTCCATATTATGCATTGTTTTAATGTTGAATTTTAGAAATTAAATGTGATTTATATTATTATTTTATGCATAGAATATGTTACATAATTATTTGTATAAAAAATGATATGTAAATTAAATTCTATATTAATTAATTATAAGTTATAAATTAAGATAAAATTCGTCAAACATCTTTCGATATAGCGTTCTTCAGCGATTGGACTATCCAATACAAAAATAATGTTTCAAATCGAACCAGTAATTCCGCAGGTTAGCGATTTCTAACATCAGCTCCACAAGTTAAAGTCAAAATTAATTTATTCACGTAGCTATTAAAAATACATTATAAAGTCAATTTTTTTTTTATCTACCAACGTTTCAGAAAGGTGCTATATTAAGAAGAAACGGCGAAAGAAACTCCTCAGCATATTTTTTCAATTTAAAATAATATACATATAATATTAGAACATATTATTTAATACATATAACATCATGCAACTGTGGTGCAAATCGATATCGATAAATAAATAATTACTGCTCACCATCATTATGGTCAAGCACTAATTTATTGAATATATATAAAAAAATAGTATCGATACACCTCCATCCCTATGCAAGACGAGTTATGAAATATGCGATATCTTATCGAAGAGAAGTCCTTTATGTATCCCAGGGGAGACTGGGGCAAGTAGGTTATCACGAGTGGCCGCGGGCCAAATGAAACATTAATATCTCAATACGCCGCGTGACGTTTCGTCGTGTTCCACTTGTGCCCATTACCGGGGGGCCTAAAGAAAGGTAGCCAAGCTTTTGTTTGAATTGAAATGCATTTATTTCGTCCTAGGTAAAAGCTCGCTTAACGAAAGTCAAAATTTAAGAATAAAAAGGTTGTCTTTATCAATAGAATAAAAGCGTAAATGTCTTTCGTTCAACCTTCTATCAAATATTTTAATAGATACACAGTTATATAAAAAAATTTTTTATCTTTAAACTTAAAAACTTTTTATCTCTCCCTAGAAACTACCCATGTTCCGAAGAATGAGTTACCACACACAAGTAGTTATTGTGACACAACTGTAATAGACATATTAACCTTCTCAGTATGAGGAGACACCGTGCTCAGCAGTGGGCCAATGATGGGCGGAAGCAGTTTTTGGATGAAAACACAAAAAAGTAGATTCAGTTTACATATTTATTTCCGCTCATATTTTCTCTTTTCCTTCGTAGAACTATTCTAGATTTATTGTGTTAGATAAATGTTTGTTTTCGGGTCTAGTTTATTATTTGTTTTACACCGTCCTTACACCATCGGGCCGTGGTCACTTCGCTCATCAGACTACCACATCATATAATACATTATCTAAAAGATTTTCATCGTAAGTACTAAAAGAGAGACGGTTTAAGAAGTTTAAGAGGCTTAATGCCACACTCAGAAACGAAAATGATTACATTATATCTCTCCTAAGGACAGATTTTTGGTTAAAGCAAATTAACTAACCATTAACAACTCTAAGTGCAGTTGTTGTCAAGTAAATGTGAAGTAAAAAATACCGTGTTACATCTTGATATTGATGATAATGGACGAACCATCCGACAAAAGCAATCATTCTAATTATAGATAAAAACGGTCAAGTGTGACTCGGCCCACAAGTAGTACCGGGATCCGTAGCTATAATACCTATTATTAGAAGACGTATTATAAAGAATAAACACTTCTTTTTCGGCCGGGTGGTCTAGTGGTTAGTGAACCTGACTACTACACCGGAGTGGGTTCGATTCCCACCCAGGTCAAACTTTTCTGTGATGAGCAGGAATGTTTGTTCTGTGTGTCTGGGTGTGTAA
>DWJZ01001912.1:0-21282 GCA_018249125.1 Asbolis capucinus
TAGCTTGTCTAGTGTGGCCGGACCTATTTACATAAACCCAAAGACTACGACCATAGCTTGTCTAGTGTGGCCGGACCCATTTACATAAACCCAAAGACTGCGACCATAGCTTGTCTAGTGTGGCCGGACCTATTTACATAAACCCAAAGACTACGACCATAGCTTGTCTAGTGTGGCCGGACCTATTTACATAAACCCAAAGACTGCGACCATATGTGAGCTAGTGGCTGGACCCATTTGAGCTATATTTGGTTACCAAGGCCTACCGTCAAGATGGACCGTAGGACGTCCTTGGGTTCCAGATCGCAAAAAATTTTGTGCAGGATTAAGTATTTTCCTACTGTGTGGTTTCTGCAGTGAGAGCGCTGCGCACTCGCAGAGCACGTGTGTAAGTGTTTCGCCTGCCTCATTGCAGAATGTCCATTTTGCAGTCTTAACAAGTCCAATTAACTCGAGTACTCGACTCAGTAATACAGGTTTTCCACCTAGTAGAGGGGCCCTTGCGAAATGTTTGTAATTGAAGTACATGAAATTAATAAAGATTTATGATGTTTTTTTTTTTAATTATGTTCTTTGAAGATTAATGAAATAGAAGTGATAAAAAAATTGTTTGAATTTTTGTTTTTTTTTGTTTATGTATATGTGTGGAAAGGGTGTAGACTACCCTTGAGTGTTAATTTGGCAATAAAATAATATCACATACATAAATTATTTTACCTTACATCTTAATTCTTACTAATACATATAATAAATGTGAAAATAACTCTGACTATTTTGTTACCTTTTCACACCTAAACAACTGAATAAACTTTGATAAAACTGGTACAGAGGTAGAATAGATTGTACAGAAAACGAAACTTTGTTATATTTGGTTATTCGGAATAAAATTGTGCTACATGTTTTTGTGTAAAAGGTTATAAAAGTGTATATTGTCCACTGATTCCCATACTAAGATTTCGCTTGTACTTTGGGAGTGTGTATTCTCACAAGAAGACTGCTTTTTGCATTGTATTCGATTTCGTTATCGAAGATACAAGCATAAAATAATAGTACTTAGGTAACAAGGCTAAAAGCAATAATTTATTAATACCTACCTGCTAAAATGGATACATTTATTTATATTATAATATTATGCTGTCCAGATAAAGGCAAAGTGGTGTATCAAATCTTGACGTAGCATTTTAATGCAATATTTAATTGCTCTAGAAGCATGATGATTAATGGAGGCGACTGACTTAATAATTTAATAGAGAATTTAAACTAGTTGATGAGTTGAAGCGTTCATAGACCGGCGGCATGTTTGGATTGTAAGCGGTCGGTAGGAGGATGAGAGACCGTGGCAAAAGGCTTCGGACGGTACGAAAAGTCGGTCCCGGTCGTTATCGCTTTATTTATTGTTAGGCAGGTTTTCGGTGGCATAAAATCTTTCGACACGTATTGCCACTAACCTCTCCACCAATCCGTAGTGCAGCATGGAGTATGTTCTAGTATAAGGAGAGACCTGTGCTCAGTAGTGGGCCATCAGTGGGCTGAAGCCAAATGAATTGCTATCTCGTTCGTATCGTCGAAAGCTTACAGATTTGCGTAGCTTCAACCGATACAAACGAGAGAAGTTTGAATGGTACAAGTTCCAGATCGAATATTCACCGAGTATAAAGTTATGTTATATTTATGTGTGTATTCTAGAAAATTCTATCCAATTTAAAAACGTTATTAAAATGTATAGCGATAATAACTTACATAAATATTTTTTTGTTTCATTCTTATATCTGACTACTTACTATACATTATGATAGCTGTTTTTAAACACTTTTAAATAAATGTTCGAAGTAGTATCGTGATAGGTCGTGACCAATAGACCTTCAGGTGATTTGTTTTGGCAATATTTCTATTTTCCTTATCGTCTACCGTCTAAGAATAATGTTTTATTTGCGTAGATGTCAGGTGTATTGTGTAGATTTCAAATTAAAGCTGCCAATTGTGTTTTATTATAAAAGGTGTTTATGGTCCAAGATCGATTTGATTGTATGTAATTTTTGTATGTATCTCCGAGGTTTATGAACTTACTAGCTTCGGCCCGCGACTGCGTTCACGTGGGATAGTTATTTTGGGCTAACCCGCGACTTCGTTCGCGTGGAGTATTTCGGACTAACCCGTGACTTTGTTTATTTCATACATGATTTTTGCGAAACTAAGCGTTTACGCAGCGCACGCAGCAGAAATTCTTAATAAGAAAAAAAACCCCGATTTTTAAACATTCGTCATTGGTGCTCCGCTACATTTGATCTTAGCGTGATGATATATAGCCTATAGCCTTCCTCGATAAATGGGCTATCTAAAACTAAAATATTTTTTCAAATAAGACTAGTAGTTACTGAAATTAGCACGTTCAAGCAAACAAGCAAACTCTCCAGCTTCATAATATTAATACACATTTAGATAGTGTTTTTGTATAAAATTTAATCTATGTAGTCCTATGCTTATATAAATCCACGTTTCATATGTTGGTAATCTGTAAATCGCAACTGAGACAGACCGGAATAACAGGCACCTTTTTATCAATGTACCTACCGCGCGGGCGAAGTTGCGGGCGAAACTAGAAAATAATAAAAATCGTAACAGACATACACGACTATCTGATCCTAAACTAAGCATTAGCTTGTACGATGGTGATTAGACAACTGATAAACATACCTACATATATATTTTCAAATAAATATTTGCATATATATTTTCCCGACACTTATAATACAAAAAAATTATGTGGGTCAAACCTACGACCTCCGGCTTAGGTTTACTAGCCACCACCACAGTCAAAAGTACCAACAATATGCCATTACAAAGACAAGAAACAGCGAAAAAAACTCACATTGATTGAAGACGATCCAAATTCCTTTAGACGGTTTTATAATTGTTCTGTTAGTTAACTTCAGATCTTATTCTTAACTATAATGGGTGAGGCGACCGATAAAGATATGAGCAATTATCGGTTTCGCTTTTTATCACAGGCCATCGCGACGCCTACAGTGCATCGCCTCAAGCCATGTCTACGCTTCTAGAGAAGCCATTTTTATTATATACGATCTTATTGGCTCGTATAATGAGTTTTTAGAACTATTGTCCCGTTATGTGTGGGAGAATTTAAAGAGGTTTTTTGTTTGAATTAAATTTTAACGAAACTAAGAATACTTGACATCCGCATATATTCATATTATGAGAAGAATTGTATTTGATTCGAGTGTTTTTTTTTTTATAAATAATCACAAATTTGTGATCATTCTGTTTCCCAAATTTGCACAAATTTCACAAATTATCACCGATTTGTGATTCTTTCTGTTTTCTAAATTTTCACAAATTTAGCATCCGTTTTGTTTAAAAAATGATTACATATTTGTGATCTTTTCTGTTTCTCAAATCGCCTCAATTTTGGCATACTTTTTATTTTCCAAATTGTCAAAAATGTAATGTTTTCTCATAGCTAATTTGTTATTCTAACTTTTTCACAAGTCGCTAATTTGTTAGATATAGTTATAGCTAACAAAAGCAGTCATTCATATCCCTGCCGACCGCGCCCACTGTTGCTTAACGTTCCCGATCATTTAAGATCGAAACAAGCCGCTGGGACATGAACGCTTCAATTATTATACCTATTTATACTACAGAAAGTTGAGCTATACTGATCATTTAGATACTAATTGAAAAATCAAACATTTCTCTCTTATATAATGAATTGGTATCGTAATTAGTTTTGTCAAGCTGACGTTGTATTTTAATCTTCTATAGTAATTAATGAGTGGTTAATTAGCTTTTTATGTTTGCAGAAATAATAAAGTTAGACGTGAGTTAAAGTTTAAAGATTTTTTAACTTAAATTGACGCTTGACTACGATCCCATTTGATGATGCGTGATGATGAAGTCTTTGATGGTAAAGCACACTAACTTAGTAGAAGCCTATTCACTCGTGACTTGAAGACATTTACATTGTAATCGAACAGGAACACCGACGCGGACAACTTATTCCAATTCTTCGCGTTAAGTAATAAACGATTTCAAGGTATAATTGTCCTAATACTTATCACGGATTTCCCTTCGTCACTGAGGAGGGCTAGAGGATACTTTATCGCTGCTTCAGAGCGGATTGGTGGAGGGTTTAGTGGCTAAGCCAAATGTCAGAATTTTTTAAGTCTAAAGTCTCTACGGAAGCCTAATAATGCCTTTTGGTGATAGCAACTAGGACCCTTGACATGATCTGATGAAAACACTAAAGATTATTTTTCACTAATGAAGCGAGGGCAGTTTGTAGTAGGCAACAATTATATTGCCTATCTCACCCGATCTTTTAAGATCGACACAAGCCACTGAGCTATAGGCGCCGGATGAGAGGCTAATTATCTTTCATTTAGCCGCAAAGGTTGACTTAAGGCGTCTGTTATGCAATGTAACTATGCTGAAGTAATTATGCAAAATGTAACCTAAATATATGTTGATGAATATTTATTACTTCACTTGGTGTACCGAAAAAGATAAAACTAAGAAAGATATGACATCTACTTTCTAAATAACTACAAATGTCAGTGACAAATTATCTTAATTTTGAGGTGTTGGTTGTCTAGTAATATTAATATTTTGTGTAGTCATAATTAAGATAAGATTTTTTGTATGTTGGTAGGTGTCGTTTTCTTTTAGGTCGGCGACCCGTTGCTGCGTCTACAAATTATTTCACTGCATATAGTATATCTCCAGAAAGTTCGCTTCCTTTATCCTACTTATATATATGCGAAAGCTCGTGAGGCTGGATTGATGTATGTTTGTTACTCCTTCTAGCGAAAACTACTGTATTGATCTGAATGAAATTTGGTATAGAGATAGATTATAGTCGGAACTATCATATAGGCTACTTTTTAACAAAATATCACGCTGGGGATCAGGTGAAAACTAGTATTTAGTACTAAGGTTACTCTGTCTGTTATATTTTTACGTCTTAACTGCTCAATCGATTTTAATGAAAATTGCTACAGAGATAGAGTTGAACTCGAGAAAGAACATAGGCTACTTTTATCTTAAGTATCTTTATCTTATATCTTTAAAGGGTTGAAAGACGTGATGAAAGTTAATTCAATATAAAGCCATACAATATAATAATTATGCCCTTGTTAAAAAAGCAAATCATTAATCTAGCGTGTTTCAAATATCAACCTGTGGGAGGTACGTAGTCGATACAAAACCTCCTTTTTAAAGTCGGTTGAAAATAAAAGCAAAAACTAAATAAGCTAATGAGATAGAAAACTTTTTAAAGATAATTAAAAACGATGTATACAATGACCTCCGTTTTGTATGAAGTTATAAGTTAATGAATTAATAAAGCTTACTACAAGTTAAAAATGAAACTGTACTTTTTGCGTGTAGTTTTTGCAATATTATGAATAGTAAGAGAAAATCAGCTTATCTTAACTAATAATGGAGTCATTTTAAATTGTTTAGGAAATGAATACAGTTACCGCTGTCCTTTTAATGTTTTATTTGGAATAAAATTAACTAAAATCTGTTTAAGTCGTCTTGATATAGAATTACTTGCTTTTGCCCGCGACTTCGTCCGCGTGGTCGTGAATGGTGGTCAAAATGCTGCCCTATGCCATATGTGAATTACTTGCGAATGTATGATACGGTTAATTTAATACATTCCGCAATCCCCTTTACCACGCGCCCCGCCACCCGAGTGCCCGAGCGCGCGCCGGTTCATTATTTTATTATCTTTATACATATATAATAATAAAAAAAGTTCTAAATATTTATATAACCTATGTCACTCAGCGATAATGTAGCATTCTAATGATGAAAGAATTATTGAAATCCGATCAGTACTTTTTGAGTTTATTCATCACAAACATACAAATCTGTTCTCTTTATTATTACTATGGATTAAGAAAATAAAAAAAAAATGTGATAAATATAAAAAAATCGATTCACTTGTTAGTATCTGAATATTAAAGAGCAGTTATAGCCCAACGGTTTGAACATTGGTCTTCCTGAACCGCAGATCCTGGGTTCAAATCTCACCTAAGACCCGAGCCCAGCAGTGGGACAATTGAGTTGTAGTGAATGATCTGATCATTTAAAATTACTTGGCGTGATGGGATTTATCGGGTAAATTTTTAATTAGTTATAGATAACCGCCTGCGGCGTCACACTAGTGGTGTGTTAATAAAAGTAGCCTATGTGTTATTCCAGACTATAATCTACCTCTGTGCGAAATTTCATTAAAATCCGTTCAGTAGTTTTTGTGTAAAAGGTTAATAAACTCCTTACAAACTTTCATATGTATAATATTAGGGGGATTCATATTTTTTCGACTTCTTTGACCTTTACACGCTGATTTAATTTAACAATTGTCTCATTATATTCCATCCATCCTAACAAACTTTTGCCTTTTTAATATTAGCAGGATAAGTAAAAGATATTATAAAAACGAGTCACACAAGTGAACCATTTTGTTTCTTCAAATTTATTTCGATAACCTATAATTTAATGATATCCTCTATTTATCTAGAATGCCACCCACAATCAGAATTTTGTTGCTGGTGTGAATGTATGTGTTTGTTGATCCATGAACTCCCTCGAAACCATTCAATAGCCAGTTCCAAGAAGCTATCGAGGCCGTCCGTATTAGCACATTCATACGCTTCCTGTAGAAAGTTTACATATAAGAAAAGTAAATAGCTAACTCGCTAATAATGCTTTCTGTCTTGAGTATGAGTTTGTATTCGTATAAGGAAAGAATCATTTATTGCAATACACTATCCCACTGCTGGGCTCACGTTTCTCACTCACGGCTTACAATGGATATAGGCTATGGACAATAGACTATGGTAGAGAGAGAGAGAGAGATTAATAGATCTAATTAAATGGAGAATTTTAAATAAATGATTTTGATTGTTTGATTTGATTGAATATCATTGATTGGATTGAATATAAAAATTTGTAGTGTGCACAGGATTTGAACCCAAAACATTGCCATGCGAGAGATCAGTATTCAAACCGATACGGTTATACTGTTGTGCAGGAAAATAATAAAATTCACCAGGTGGGAGTAACAGACGTTTGTAACAAGTTGTGTACCAAAAACATGTTTCCTTTATGCCACTTGCGAAGTGATCCCTGGTTCGAGTTTCATTTTTGAGTGACAGATGGATGTATGTTCTTGGGTTTTCCGTATTTGTATAGCCTACCCGCCATATAGGTAATCCTATCCAGGTTCGTCGACACAAGGTATGAGTGTGTAACCGTTTTACCGATCACAAAGTCCACTTGTAAAATGAACTCTCAAAAGCAGATAAACTTTGCCATAAACGAATCAATTGTCAAGGAAATCATTATACTCCGCACACGACCATAATGATCAAGCTGATCAAATATAATGATCAGATCGAATCGAATCATCGATCTTCGGAACAAGAGATTGAAAGATCGATATCGAACGGTCGGTATCGTATCGGCCTGCTGTTTCCTCTTAATTGTTCGCCGTCCGCACTAAATGATTTATAGATGATGGATTTTAACTCTGTGCGGTGCTGAGATATTGTTTGATGACTTTTTGAACATCTGCTGGCGTTCAGCTGTCGTACTTTAAAATATTGCTCTGTTCTATTTACTTGTAATAACAAAGTAGCTGGTAAACCATCGGTACGCTACTAAGTACATATTATGCGGTAACCACGCCATCTATTGATAGTGCACATATTTATTTTTGACATTTTCGATTGCGTGATATTTGTAATTCAAAAACTATTACAGATGGCACTGCATGTTAATTTAATTATTCAATCTTTTAAAAACGGTGTCCAACAAATGTCGCCGAGTCTATGTATTACGTATCTTGCAAATGGAAAGATGGATGAGATTTGGTACCGGTTAATTCTAAAAGCTAAAATATGTATGTAGTTGTCAACAAGTTGTATGAGTAAATTAACATAGTTGTATAACGAACTATCGGCACTTTTAAGTTCTGTTATATAGCCAATTAAAACTTAAGATTGCTTAACCTATACCTACTATTTACATATGTGTACTAGGGACCGCCCGCGGCTTCGCTTGCGTGGTGTGTTGATAAAAAGTACTCCATGTAGCATTCCAGACTATAATCTATCCCTGTACCAAAGTTCATTCAGATCCATTGAGTAGTTTTTGCGTGAAGGAGTAACAAACACACATCTATTCACGACTTCTACATTTGTAATATTAGTAGGGTAGAATAAAAATAATAAGCTCATGTGTCATTGTTTTTAAAATTTTATAGAAATGTTATTAAGATCAATTAAAATGCAGTTGTTTTGGAAAAACATTAGATCAACTGACCTTATATTATGATTTATGATATGCTGCAAATTTGAATACCAATCACGTTGCATTATTTTGACTTTGAATTTTTTATTGTGGTATAAATGAAAAATCGTTGCATATCGTTTTATATACCTACCTTCGTTTGGTGTAATATTTTCTGTCTCGACTCTCTAGACGAGGCTATTACTTTGAGAAATTAAAACTAACCATATACTACATTAAAACTTGGAACATTTTTTGCAAACTATTATGTAACTTGCACACTTTCTAGAATTTCACAGTTTTTCAGTGACACTCACAAACTGTTATTTCTATTGTATTTTACGTTCATGTGTGTTTTCTTTTAAACTTTTGGCATAATGACATTGTTACAAAGTAATTGACTTGTTATTGTTATAGTGGCCGTGTTAGCATAACCAATTCGTTCTCATTATATGTTACGTTGGGTCTGACAGTCGCCTATTGGCCCAGTCAATATAAATAATGCTCCATTTTATTGGTAATTACAAGTTTTAATTTAACTTGCAGTGTATATTTGTATATTAGTATGTTAGTATATTCGTTTGTTGGTTTGTTCGGGTCTTTCAAGTTTAAAGATTCCTATTAAACTAAAGAGCTGAAATTTTGCATAAATTTTCCTTTCTGATCATTACGTTTCATGATGACTACGTCCAGGATTGGCTCCAGGGGAAGTCCTCAATGGTTAACAATACAGTAATTATTTATTTTGTGTTTCTTTTTTTGGGGCTCTATAATCAAAGCTTGTGTTAAAGTATTTTAATAAATCTTATTTTTAGTATGATTTCGTGTTAGTTTCCGATACACTTGCTACTATATCGACTTTACAATTATATTTATATGTGATGACTTTTTATATTTTATATATTACAGTCAAAACGCGGTCAAGGAAAAGTTAAAAATAAACAAATAAAGTATTTATTTGTCTGTTTTGTAGTACATTAGTAGACGATATTAGTAGTAATAAACAAGAAAGTCAGGCATAAAATTTATTCCCGGATCTGTCTGTATTTATCAGTGATCTTGAGATGCGATTTATGGTACTACTAACTCACTGCACCTACGCTAGTACTGGCATTAATGATTTATTTAGATGATTCTAGAAAACTACGTGCCTTCTAGATCATGTCAATTAGATTTATGTAATTATTATAACCACGCCTAGAAATGTGGGTGGTATATTTTCGGTGTTTTCATTGTAATTCAAAACTGTCCCACTGTTGGGCTTGGGGTAATGTGCGGGATATATTGTATAGTCTATAGACAAGTGCGGATTGATAGGCTTCATATTCTGGATACAAATTTGCTCGAGCAGTTGTGCTGCGGAGGGCACGTAGAGCTGTTGGTCCCGATTGCTATCGCCAGGTACATCCATCCCTTAGCCTTTAACGTCTACTGTTGGATATAATACTCTCCTCATTTGCACCACTTTGACCTGTACTGAGCCAGGTAGCAACCGTTCTAAGGCCTTTCGGATGCCATAGAAATTTCAGATCTAGATTGGTCATTATCACTTGTGCAATGGAGCAGTGTGGTGGAGTATGCCTAATTAATTATGGGGTGAGACTCGTGAATATTAGCACGTATTAAGATTCTTGCCGCCGCACAAGTTTCATGTTTCAGTAAATTCCGAAATTCCAATAATCTTACTCATCTCTCACACCACAAAACGATAAAAATAATTAAATTGTATCAAATAAAAAAGTCACGACAAATGTTAACGATGTAATATATCGACTCGAGTCCGCGCTAATATTTCAAGTTAATCTTAATACTACGTGGGTTTCACTACGAACAACATCTGCCGGTAACTTACGAGTTTCAGATATACTATGTAGAATACATTTTGAATAGAAATGATTTGCTTTTTACAAGCTTTTATTTAACTAGCCGTGAACATACATTAGTATATTAAAATATTTTTGTATATTTGTTTGTTAAGTGTTTGGGTCAAATCTTGCAAGTTGCAAGTAAGTGGAAGTGGTATATTTAATACCACTTCCACTTATACTACAGAACTGAACTTTGTTTAAACTTTCCGTCCTGATGACAACTCCATTATTATGATGAGCATGACCTAATACTACGTTCAGGATTGGCTCCAGACAAGGGAACTCCTCAACGGGTAACATAACAGTTATGAATTTTTATGTTTCTTCCTATTAGGGCTTTGTAATTAACGCTTGTGTTTTTAAATATTTTAATAGATATTGTTTGTTATTACGAAGTATTGTTTTGAAAGAGGTTTTGTTACATTACAATAAAGAGAATAGAAGATTTCGTAAAGTTTATAAAAAAAATAATAATAATTTAAAGATCATTTAGACACTTAGACACTACATTTGGACACTATGACAAAAAACTTCCGTGCATCTTTCGACCTTTGACGATAAAATCATTTTTAAGTTTTGGTTCTGGATACTGAGACAGAAGACCCACCATACAGATACACCAACATTAACTCCAGGATAGTGAAGAATAAGGAGGAACAAAATGGAAATTAATAATAATAATAAATGGAGAAATAAATTAATAATAGTAATTTTTCACAAAACTTGATTCTATTGAAGCAGCACTAGGGTTGAGCTGAGAAAGTAACTTATCGATGACGTCTGTCAGCTATACATTCACGATTTCACCAAACAGGACTATATCAATGATGCATTCGAAACCTTAACAGAATGCAAATCCGTGTATCAAGCGATAACTTTGTAAGATTAATTTGATGGATATAACCTTTGGCATGGGAATCCACATAGACAATCGATACAGCGATTCCTATTTTAGATAATTCAACATATGTATAAGCTGGATTTATTAGGACTCCTTGTTCGTATGAGAAACGAAGATTTTAATGCCTAATACGAATTATAGCATATTTCTAACAAACTAGCTGACCTGGTGAACTTCGTACCGCAAGACTATTTTTATTTTTTGTTTTTTCTTACCTTTTAAACATCCCCTGAACTTCCCTAAATATTTCAAGACTAAAATTAACCATTTAGTTGCAGTATAGATAAATTAACTAGATCCCGACTACAGCGCAATCTGCCGGTCAGAGTTGTGAATCTGAACCATCCAGTGCGCCACCCAAACGCATACAAAAAAATTGGTTTAGCCGTTTAGGTGGAGTTCAGTTACATACAAACGTACAGTGCAATTATATACATATATAAAGATTTTTTTTTTCTTCTTTCTCCTCTTAAATCAGATTTCCAATATGTGCCCGATTTCGTTTAATGTTTCTACTCTCTGATAAGGTTTACACAGGTTATTGGGTACAACCTACTGATTGTCCACTACCGAGCACGGGTCTCTCTTACTGAGAAGGCCTACAGTATACTCCAAAAGTACTCCAATCCGTATTGGTACAGAAGTTAGATACGATTTATCATTTCCATTACAACTTGCAACTGTCCCACTGCTGGGCTTGGGCATCCTCTCACGATCTGAATCATCCCATGATCTGGATTCAGACCATTTCTACTTCAGCGTTCAAGTTGGGATCGGTTTTCACACACCTTTGAGATCTTTGTAGAGAAGTTTCAGGAGTGCAGGCTTCCTGACGATTCCTTTACCAAATCCAGTTATAATGAAGTTCTTACGTACTTATATAAGCTTTATAATTAATATATAAATATCTCAGAATAGTTCACACACGGCCATCTGATCCCGAACTAAGCATTATAATGGTGATCAGACAACTGATAAACATACATATATATTTTTAAATACATACTTATATAGATATTTTTATAACACACAGACACACAACAAACATTCCTGCTCATCACAGAAAAGTTAGACCCGGTTGGGAATCGAACTCACGACCTTTTGTAGCAGTCAGGTTCACTAACCATTAGACCAACCGGCCAGTCAAAATAAAGCTGCGTGTTCTTATAGCCGTGTTTTTTCGTTTTCATTCTTTAATAAAGTAAATTTAACTACTTAATAAATTAAATTTAACTACATAATAAATTTAATTATACTATCTAATAAAGTAAATTAATAATTTACTTAGTCAATAATAGTTGTTTCAGTAGATATTTTGTCACGTTCCTGCATGCTTCTTAAACCTATGATATAATATTCTCGGCTAATATATTATTATTAAGCCGACACCAAACAGTATCAAGATAAGAACAGGTTGAAGCAAATTATGGGTGTCGTTCTACGATGCAGTCTTCCGATAATTTATAGCTGCTTTCTAAACCCTAGGGTTAATTTATATATGTAGTTATGTGACTAGAAGTTTCATTATACATTTAACATTATGTTATGATTTTTGCACAAATTTTGGGGACTGGTATTTTTTGGAGCTTTTGAGTTGGAAAAAAGAACTCCTTGGGAGTTTCTTGCCGCTTTTTCTTCCAATAACATTCATTGTAGGGAATTGTCGAAGCGATGGCAATTTCAGTTCATTTTTATGTATATAATATTTATTAATATAATTCAACTACATCTGACATTACGGGACAATTCGTTACGGTAGGCAATAAAGACACAAAAATACAATTAAAATCGTAAAGAACGAAATAAACATGTCAAAAATTAAATGAATTAGCCAAGTATTGTTTTATGGACCTCAAAATAAGGTCTCAATTTGTATATTTGAATTGAGTATTAAGGAGGTATACGGATTTTTTCTGTCACAAAAAAGCGTTACGGCCGTGCAGCGGGTAGGTAGGTAAATCGCGTGTTGAGCAAAACCTATTAATATTAATGTACATTGTTAAAATGTGTGTAATTTTATAGTTTATTGTGGATATGTATTTTTTGTTCCAGATTGAATTCAGTTTTCTTTTCTAAAACCATAAAATATGTTTAAATAAAATTCAATTCATTAAAATGTACCTTACCTAACCAAATCTTAATTATTTTAATTTCCATAAAAACACCAAATAATAATAATTTAGCAGGCAAAGAATTATCTTAACTAAATCTAATCTCAGTATAATAAGTAGTGGGACCTGCTACTCCACAGCTGTTACACAATAGACATTCCTCGCAATATAAATATTTATCCATAAATTAGATATTTGCATTCCTACAGCCCTAGTGACCATAGAACTAACAATCTAGTAGACATGAAATAATACAGAATTGTTAAAGAAATTTGCCATTTAAAATAAACACATGAAAACTGATATGTCATGTATTAAGGAAGGAAATTGGCTTGGTTTCAATTTATTCACATTGCGAAACTGTTCCATTAGGATCGGGTCACCTCTTACAATGCCCTCACAACAATGTTAGGTGAGTGGCAACCGCTCAATCCATTAATGGCCATCTATCTAGGAGCCTTTCAATATCCACTTGGACATAGGACTTCTCCCATTTACGCCGTTCTGACGGGTCCTGAGCCTTCTGAATCCAGCGGATACCCGCTGTCGTTTTTAGGTCGTCAGTCCACGCGGAGCGCGCTTCGTGCTGCTTTTTCCGAGGCGTGTCCTCCATTCGACAACTTTTCTTATCCATCGGGTCACATTAGTCATATATATATATGTGTGTGTATATAAATATATATATGTATATATCACTAGAATAAGTTAATGCTTGAAATCAATCCCGCCTGATGAAAAGTGGCGATGATGTCTAAGATGTTGGACACACTAACTTAGTAAATGCCTATTCACTTTTTTCTTGAAGGCTCCCACATCGTACTTTGGCGGGAACACGGGCGCAGGCAATTTATTCCATTCCCTTGCGGTGAGCATGATGAAAGACGAAGAAAACCACCTCGTTCGGACCGGCGGGATATTAACGACATAACGATATATACTGACAATTACTAAAAACTGCCGACACCTCGCTTCGGAAGAACTAGTTAACAGAAAATAGTAATTATTGTGGCGTGTGTGTAGTACATTAGCTCTATTGTCAATAATTTCCGCAGCGTATGCGATGTAAGGATTTTTTCGGTATTTCACACGTTGGGTTACGTTATCGACGTTTTATTACGGACCCCTAACATTTTGTAAATATCTTTATAGCCTATGTTCATAGCGGTGATAGCTTAGTGGTTAAGAATTCGGCCTCCTACTCGGGGAATCCTGGTTCGAATCCCAGGGCTCGCACTTCTGACTTTTCGGAGTAACGTGCGTTTTAAACATTTAAATGTCACTCGCTATAACGGTGAAGGAAAACATCGTGAGGAAACCTGCATGCCGGGGAGTCAAAACTCAAAGTTGTTTGAAGTCTGCCAATCCGCACTTGGCCAGCGTGGTGGACGATGGCCTTAACTTTCTCATTCAGAGAAGAGACCCGTGTTCAATCGTGGGCCGTGATGGGTTGAGATGATGATGATAGGGACAATGTAGTATTCTAATGGTTAACAAATTTTTCAAATCGACCTAGTAGTTTCGGAGTTAAACTCCTTCTTCAACCCCCGGCTTCAACCCATTGTTGGTCCACTACTGAGTACGGGTTTCTCCTGATACTGAGGAGGCACAGAGCACAATGCTGCTCCAATGCGAATTGGTGAAGGGGATACTGGCCAACCCAAGTGTCGGAAGTCTTTTTGCCGCCCAAAGGCCTCCGTCAAGGCTTAACGATTGAAACTCTGCGCCGGCTATACGTGCCCTCCGAAGCACGGAAACGTTCATGAAATTTTTACCACTAACGGTCTCCTATCCTCCTACTGACCGCACCTGCTGTTGCTTTACTCTTTCGATCGCTTCCTACCGAAACTAACCGCCGGGCTACGACCGCTTCAACATTCGTATAGATTAATTAATTATTAATGTTTAGATGTCTTTATAATTCAACAAAAGCAGCTTGCTCTATTTCATAAGCCAGATGAAACGGTTCATTAAATATCCTATCCATCCAATTTCATGGCCGGTGATTGAACATGCAATACAATTTGCAACAATATTACAACAACAATAACTTATTTATTTCTTGTCACAATTCGTTCATTCACTAAGAGATTAGAAGAGAAAGTAGAACTCTTTCTGGCCCGTCCTTCATCAGACGAATAGATTTTGAGTTAATCCTAATAATGTGTACTTGTTTGAATCAGCTGGCAAACGATTCGTCGTGATCATGGAAGCTTGAGAACCAGGTCTTTTTCTCTCCATCTTTCAATTCCTCTTTTCCATTTTTCTGTCATCCGTCCTAAAGCGGAATGATTTTGATGTATCTGGGGTCAGTTGGTATCGGGTCGCGTTTATTACGTCATACGGATGAAGTAATAGACGTATACGTGAATAATACCGCATACGTGTCACTGGATTTATTCGTTACAAACATACAAAGATACAAATATTTAAAAACTACTCGTCAGATATCGCTTAAAATAAAATAGGATCACACAACAAGCACCAGCTTTCGAGCAAAGATTATCAAACTGCACTCAGTAAAAAGTACAGAGGTAACATTAAAAGAAAGCAGCCGAATCTCCTCTTTTTTTGAACTGTGTTAAAAAAGTATAACATGCCATTTCTATTTTCAAAATCGTGCATTATATCAGCCTAAAGTGCCAAATCGTGATTAACTCAGTCACAATCGGATAGGAACTCATTATGTTATGTATAAATGAGTTATTGTTTAACTTCAAACGTAATTCAATACTGATTTATGTTATAACTTTATCATTAATGTCAGAACTTCAGTTGACTTCATTAGTCGCCGTTTTATTTAGTGAAATCTAGGTATGGAAGTTCAGGTTGAGTTCAACCATGGTTCACTACTGAGCACGGGCATCTCATGTTGATGGCTAGAGCATGATGCACTGCGCTGCTTTAATGCTCATTGGTGGAGGGGTTAGTGGGCAACTCGAGTGTCGGTGTTCGGAAGCCTTCCGACATGGCCTAACAGCTAAATATAGTTCAAGTTTGAATGGATGTTTGTTACTCCTTCACGCAAAAATTACTGAACGAATCTGAATTTAATTTTGTACAGGGATAGATTATAGTCTGGAATAACACATAGACTTTATGAACATAGCGGACAAAGCCGCGGGCGAACTCTGGTAATATAAAAGCGAAAGTGTGAAGATGAATGGGATAACGCTGGCTACGTTTCTTAACGTGAACGAAAACTTACCATCAGGTGAGATTATAGTAGAGTATTAACTTATATAAAAAAAAAAACTAGTAGAACTATATTTAAATATTTCTGTTTGATATTCACGTCAAGATCAGAACACAATATATATATTATAATACGTATAATAATAATTATATACAGACATAAAAGTAATATAAAACTCTTACGTGCCCCAGATATCGTACAATGCGACCCATTCACATTTTAATTGCCTATCATTACGTAACTTAATCTAAACTTATCGTTAATGATCGATCATTGGAAATTAATATGTGATTAATATTGAACACGGTGTTAATTCGGGCTGTTATTGAAAATTCTGATTATATGACGTCTGGTTTACTGCTGACGATTTGACAGTCAGATGACAGTCTCTGCGGGACATCTATCGTTAAACTTAGGCATACCATCGATCAAGATTGTACTAGATGTCGCCTTCCGAAGAAATTGAACACAAAATACTGACATATGAATGTAGGTCTATTAACGAATTAAGATACAGTTTAAAACCATTATACGGACAACCTGACTTCTCTCATTTTATTGCACCTAATTACCCTGTGTAAATTCGATCTCGTTTTTTAACAAACTTGACTATTCTATATGATAAAAATTCCAGATCGAATTTGCACTGAGGTGGTGAAACCAGAGGGGGGCGCTCGATTTGAACCCAAGACCTCACGTTCGAGTGACCAACGTGCAAACCACTAGGCTATCACTGCTTTTGGAATTTAGTGTAGTGTGACAAAAATACATGTCAACTGAAATACAAGTACAGTATAAATAAAAAATACACACACACACACACACATGTGTGTGTGTATATATGTGTGTGTGTATATATATATATATATATATATATATATATATATATATATGTATGTGTGTGTGTGTAAGTAAAATGGTAAATGAATTCGATGCCAACATTTTGCAAGTCAATAAAATATGTAGCGTACCTACTCTTTAATTCCGGGCATTATTTCAAATACTGAAACATTACTATCATCATCTCAACCCATGACGGCCCACTATTGAGCATGTGCCTCTTCTCTCGATGAGAAGATTAAGGCCATAGTCCACCACGCTAGCCAAGTGCGGCTTGGCAGACTTCACACACCTATAAGTTTTGCAAACTCCCGCCGTGCAGGTTTCCTCACGATGCTTTCCTTCACCGTTATAGCCAGTAACATTTAAATGCTTAAAACGCACATAACTCCGAAAAGTCACAAGCACACGGCCTGGGATTCGAACGCGGACCCCCCAAGTAGGAAGCTGAATTCTTAACCACTAGGCTATCACCGCATTTACTACACATAACTATACTTTTCCTAAAAAAAAACTCCATTACGTAATAACTTAATTGTCATAAACAGATTTCAATATTACCTTCTAAAAAGGCAACAGCATTGGAACGAAATTACAGGACGTAGTGCAATAATGGTGCTACCTGTTCTGAAGATAATGAGCCGTTAGTGGCTTGAGGAATGCAGTCAACGAGATAGGTAGTGACTGCGAGCCGAGACCGAATATCACCTGCAGGACATTGAACTCGAGGGTAGAGTTCTGTCTTTTGTTTATCTACCCATTTTATCTGGGGGTAGATTGTTTTTGAAATTGAATTGAATATTATTTTACAGACTAATCTATCCCGGTGCTTAATTTAATTCAGATCTGTTTAGTAATTTTTGCGTGCAGGAGTAATAAACATCTACATCTATCCAACCATCCAAACATCCATCTATCCATCCATCCATCCAGCCGTCCATGCATCTTCATAAACCTTCGCATTTATAATAATAGTAGGATTTTTATGGAATACCTACATTTAAAAGACATACTTTACGATCACATTATTTGTCACAAATCATGCTATGTTATTGAATTTTTTGAAGCAATACATTAAATTTTTACTCCTAGTGCCAACCACATATTTTATTGAAGTTCGTGAACCAATACACACATGTATTTCATAAATTTATCATCACGCAACAAAATTATCTCATAGACAAGTTTAACCGATATGTATATTAGCAAACCTATTGCTATTCCAATATCTTCTTCCCATACGATCTCTATCAGAATCTATAAGCGGCGGTATATTTATTGACTAATACATTCTAGCGATTACCATCGGATACAAAGTTAGACTAAGAAACCTTTACAGTTCCGCTGAATAAAAGCGCTTTAATCGCAACAGAATTGCCGTTTTACATTTAGTCAGATTGCCCCTTAAGTATATACTTGCGAAGGAAATGTTAAAGGATTATTCCCTTAAAGGGCGCTTTAAACACGGGAAATGGCTGTGGGTATCTGTACCCGTGAAGGTGTATCATATCTGAAGAAATTGTTGCCTTGTCCAGTTTGTTCGGCTCGTGAATGTTCGTTTAATTTCGCGATGAGAGCTTCATGTTCCATTTCGTTTAAACCGAATATTATACATATTAAGGATGGATGGAAGGATTACATATCCAATATGTACATAATAAAGACGACATTGAAACTACAAGTAGGGTTGCCAACCGTACTATATTATATAGTAATGTATGGTGTTTCAGGACTCCATACTATATACTGTTCAAGAAATATATAGTAACCGAAAATACTATATTTCGGTACAACATGTTAATGTTTGTATTTTACAATACTAAAAGTAATAAAAAAAAATACCACGATTTTTTAACGTGCCTTTCGTACGACTGCCGTAAGGGGTGTGTGCGTGAAACAAAAAAACATAAATATAACTATTTTTATTGTCTCCATTAAGTGCTATATTTATTAAAGCGTACTATATTAATTATGGTCTTTTTTTTAATACTATATTCAAACAAAAAAAAGTTGGCAACCCTAACTAAAAGCGTTTTACTGTTCGAATCTTGCGTAGCTGTAGACATTACTTAAATAAACAATTTTTTGATTTAAAAAACACACATATCATTAAAAAATAAAAGCAACATCATGTTTATAGAAGGCCATTTAGTAAAAATCTTCTACATTTAACTTTTGATAACATTAATTACTTAACATTAATTAGTTGATGCTAACGTAATTTAACTATTTGAAATAGTTAATTACTTGCCATAAATACTTGTCAATGTCACTCCCCTGACAAATACATATATTTTTATTACAAAGACTCGTTAAAAATCGACATGCCCACTATAAAGTTACAAGTGTTACCTCATACATACACACCAATTACTTGTAGAAACAAAAAATACAGGCAAATTATTTCCCGTAAAAGTCTGCTAAAAATCACATATCTGTAAACAAATTAATGCGTAGTAAGTATACATTTATTGACGTTGTCTATTTTATTATATGTAAATAACACATTTCTAGTCCATTTTATTATAGGTATATAATAAACGGACATATTTAAATGGCAATCCGTTTATAGACTTTGTGACTTGTGCGAGATTAGAGAGAAGACAGCCAGTTGCTATCAGATGTTCGTCGACAGGACAATTGCTGTGTTAATATTCATGCTAACTGTCAATTATTTTTCCTGGCCTGGCCCTGGCTACGTCACTTTTACGACACGGTAATAGCATACTCCCTGTATACAACGTTTTAAAAACATTAAATTTGAAATTGGTCAAGTGTAAGGCTACGCGCGATCTTGGATTCCGTAGGTGATGCTGACGTGATTAGGTGACTTGTTGGGTTAATACATCGAAAATAGATTTCTTTCTGAATTTTTTATATGTTGCTATCACACATTTGTGACAAAAACGTGTGTACACATGGTCCACAATATATATATATATATATATATATATTTAAAGTTTAATATTTTGTAAAATAATAAAATGGTCTAGACCCATGATGATTTTAAAAGACCTGGATAGGTCTTGACCAACTATGACCCAAAATGAGGTAGATAAGATATCCTAAAATAAACATTTTCGAAAATTTGTTCACCCACTTTCTTGTCGCTATAAATATGTACTATATCAAAGGTAAATTACAGGTTGCTAATACTAGAGTGGGTCTCGGTGATAGAGTACAGACAAACACACGGACGAGAGTATTCGTAAATATCTACGGAACCCTAAAATATGTAGCAGAGTGAGGATTTTCAGTTGTAAAAATTCCTCCCTGTGTTTTATGAACCATAATTATATATATTATGTTTAATTTAATGTACCCTTCGTAAACTGATTTAGATTATATTGCAAATTATTTATATAACATAATAGTGTTATTGCAAAACCCCAATTCATCACAAGAACTTTATACTCTATAAAGGTTTTTATTTCACTTTCATTCGTCATTTAAATTACCTACTTTTTATGTTTTTAATATTTTCCTCTGTGATATTTTACTATAAATATCTTTTATGTCATTTCTGTCGGTATTAATTTTCAAATATCTATTTCGCCTTGTAAAAATTCAACACAAAACCTTTGATAGAAAATAAACTTATCCTACTAATATTATAAATGCGAAAGTTTGTATGTTTGTTTGTTAGTCGTTCGCGCAAAAACTGCTGAACCGATTTTCATGAAATTTGGCACACACATAGAGCGTAACTTGGGTTAACATATATGATAGTTTTTATCCCGGAAATCCCGCGGAATTGGAATTTACGCGGGAAAAACTTCTACGTATGGGTATAGCTTCTAAACAAACATATTAATATATGTAAAAGTAACAAGTCTGTTTTCCCGGAAATGCCGTGAGATCGGGAGTTACTCGAATAAAACTCCTGCTCGTACGAAGTAGCGGGTTCAGCTACTAGGGACTGAATAGTTTTCTCTAACATGGGACCAAAATGGAACGAAGAATCCTCCTGCATTAATCTCCCTTTCACTCTGTGTAGTGCATATATTGTGTTCCTGAGTTTAGTGTGAGTTTAGTCCATAAAACTTTTCC
>DWJZ01001913.1:0-21277 GCA_018249125.1 Asbolis capucinus
TCGACTAAATGCACGCTTTATATACAAATTTTATAAACAGAGTTATCCAATAGCAAAGTGTATAATAAAAAATAGTCCAATAAGAATTTAGATTAAAACTCAAATGAAACAAATACAATAGAAGAGATACACAATAACAACATATAAAATAATTAGCTAGCATGAATGACGCATAGTGTGCTGTGCGACGTTGTCGGCTAATAGTGTTGCGCCTACATAAATATGCACGCGGCCCGGGGGCGCTTAGTTTCCATTTTGACACGGACGAAGTATGTACTTGCAGCGTCGATCTCGAAGAAGGGTTTCTTCAATCAACACTTAAGTAGTTGATGCTGGTTGCAGATGAAGATAACAGATCGGTGGAGCATGATATTATCTCTTTTTCAAGACATAATTTGTATTGCAGACAGTCAAATTAAACAGTATTTTTCACGGCTATCTGGTTTCTGGCAGAATGGCGCGAGTTGCTTGCTTATCATTAAATTTTGTGTTGTTAGTAACGCTTCCTTTCCTTCCTGTTAATCCTGGTTTTCTGGTATTCTGGTAACGGTATAAGTATGTACAAGGTAAATTGTACACGGTAAAAAGTATTGAAATATTTAGATATGTTGCGTGCTGCTACACTACCATTCATTTAAGTTTTTTACGTTTCATTGTGTTCTTCTCGAGGTAATTTAATCCAACCTCATTTGTCATTACAGCTGCAATTAAAAATTATTTTTTTAACATTTCTTATTAACATATTTCAGGTGTCCATTGATAAGCAATGACATTCTACCTAGAGATGAATGGAAAAGGAATATTAAAATATTCCTGTACGAACAGTTGGAGGAAGAGAGAGGTTTGACAGCCTGTCTCATCATACAGTCATGTAATAATAATAGAGAAAAGGTATACATCTCTGTTTTGTCACTTAAAACTACTTTTAATGGAGACCTGCATCTCTCAGATTCTTTAATTACTTAAAACAGCAGTTAGAAATACTGAATACAATATTATACTGGAAATTTAGACATATTCTATATAATTATCTTCATTGGAACCCTTAACTGTTCCTCTACTGGGTTCGGGTTTCACTCACAATGTTAGAAGTAGAGGCCATAGTTCACTGGAGAATCCTGCAGGAGTGCAGGTGCAAGTAATAATCAACTTCTGTCATGCACATCACTTTTGAATATTAGAGGGCAGGATTTCAATCCAGGACCTCCCTTTAAACCATTAGGCTATCATTGCTGGTCATCAAGGATCAAACTTGGGTCTCCATGTTTTGCCATTGGTTGTTACCGACTTTGCTCAAGGATTGTACAGGTGCTACTAATTAACATAAGTGTGACATTAGACCATAAAGTGCCACTGTTGGTCTAAAGTATTTTTATGGAGATAACTGACAAGTGAGAATTAAAAAAAACGGTAAATATATTTATCTTTACAGATAGACACTTGTGTTGAAACATTATGTAAGTATTTGGAGAATATAGTGACTTATCCCGAGGAAGAGAAGTATCAGAAAATCAGAATGACGAACAGGTAACTCACATCATACTAATATTATAAGTTTAAGAGAATGGATGGGTGGATGTTTGTTACTCCTTCACGCAAAAACTGCTGAACGGTTTTGAATGAAATTTGGCACAGGAATAGATTATACTACGCGAGTGAAGCCGCGGGCGGACTCTAGTTTACTATAAAAAAGTAAGCCATTCCCTTTCATTATCACCAATAACTTATTATAGAAAACTACATTTTAATTTACCATGAATGTTACGGGTTTTTAGGGTCACGGAATCGATGAATCAAGAATTTAATTCGAAAATATTTTATGTTCCTTTATAAAATATTCAAATGACAGGTAGTAGTGGCACCTGTGTTTTCTCATGTAAAACTGAATAATTCAATAATTTGAGGAGTTTTAGTTGAATGCACCTATTGAATTTAGTTACAATGTTTTGTGCACTAGATGGCGGTAGTTCGAGCAAACCTCTGCTTAACAGCTGGTAATCTTTATATGCATCAAAACTGCTATGCAAATTTTTACCAAGCAAAATACAAGCATGTAAATTTATGAGGAATATTTATTTAAAGCGATCTTCACATATAAAGAGTATGAAAACTCATTTTTAGTCATTTTTATCAAGCATTTTACAGAATGTCTCTGCATAAAAGTTTTAATATTTTTTAAAAAGTATTTAATAATTTTCAGAGCGTTTTGTGACCGAGTTCAACCTGTAGAAGGCGCTTTGGAGCTACTACTAGCTGCAGGCTTCATGCAACAGAAGATTCCTAATGCCGAGGGTATTGAAGAGGATTATTTGGTGTTCAATAAGGACAATATACCTTCAATTGAGAGTTTAACAGTCAGTATAATAATTACTTGCTATATATAACCCGTGACTTTGTCCATACAAAACATATTTAATCTCCTTTCATAAAAATCTATTCAGTAGTTAAGGCGATAAAGTGTAAGAGACCGACAGTCACACATAAATGTATAGTAAAGTACTAAACATTTGCTAAGTCTAGCTTTTATTGTTAATAATAAAACAAAAGTAATTAAACCTCGACCGAGACAGCGTGTGCACCGGCAACGACTGTAGATCGAGTGAGAGCCCGTTTTCTCGTGATCTCGCTCACACCTCTATTTCTGCAAGTCAAGTGAACTACCAAGATCTTGTTTAACAGTTTTACAGCTTACGTATGTTTCGAGGTACTTTTTTGAATTGAGGACCCAACTTTAATATTCTTCAGACGTTAATAGACGCACTGCGGTCAGCAGAACCGATACAGCTGGAGTTGGACAGGAACCTTCAAGTGCTGTTGCCGTCACAAGCGGCTGCCAAGGTTCAACTACCCCCATCCTTCTATGCCTTGTCTCCTGAGGAGTTGAAAAAGGAACAGCAATTAAGGTAAAAATCAATCTTTAACTGCCTTCAACCCACTACTGGGCATGAGTCCTTCATACTGGCCCTTTACTCTAGTGGTG
The DNA here is from genome assembly GCA_018249125.1 of Asbolis capucinus. Lineage (NCBI taxonomy): Eukaryota > Metazoa > Arthropoda > Insecta > Lepidoptera > Hesperiidae > Asbolis > Asbolis capucinus. The sequence continues at coordinate 2,981 of DWJZ01001913.1, forward strand.
ATAATTAGTTTTGGATCAGGTGGCCGTGTGTGAGTTGTCCCGAGATATACTCTACCACGCTGCTCCAATGCGGATTGATGAAAGACTTAATGGCCAACCCATGTATTGGAAGGTTTTATGCTCCCCAAGGCCTCTGACATGGGTTAACAATTGCCATCTAACGATAACAACGGGATGGCTTTACGTGCCTCCGAGGCACGGAACTATTCTAGAATTTTTGTCACCAGCGGTAACCCATCCTCCTGTCAACCACTCCCTCTGTTGCTTAACTCAGTTAACTACTCGTATCAAGTAAAGTTGGAGAACTAAAATATTAAAACATAATGAAATTATTGAAAAATATATATTATTATGTCCATTGTAGGCAAGAAGCCATTGAAAGAAGCCAAATGCTCCGTACCAAGGCTATGAGAGAGAAGGACGAAATAAGAGAGATGAGGAAATATAAATTCGCTATTATCAGGATACGGTTTCCGGACGGGATCTTGTTACAGGTATTTTATCATCTTTTTTATCATAGCAACCCACTATCCCACTGCTGGGCTAGGGTCTCTGCACAAAGTGAAGTACTAGCCATAGTCCACGCTGGCTGATTACGGAAAGGAAGACTTCATCTATGTTCAGTGAATCACCAAATCCTGACCCAGCAATGCATTGCAAACAATCTACATCTCCTTAAAGAGATTTGATTGCCTCTCAACAGCAACTACGACACCCAAATAGCAAAAATTATTATTATATTTTAAATGTTGTTCGACTCACCTCCTTTTATAGAGTACTGGAGTTCACACTCATGGTATGTACATATGTTGATAAAAGTAATCTATTTATTATTCCAGACTACAATATATTTCAATGCTCAATTTCATTTAGATCCGTGCAATAGTTTATGCATGGTGGACTAACAAACAGCCGTCCATCCTCACAAACTTTCTCATTTATAATATTAGTAGGATTTGGCACAAAAGTTATGTAAAAGTATTGTTTACAGCATATCACACACAACCATTGACAACTTTAAGAAGAACTTAGGCGTACATGTCTCCTGTTGTCACCAAAGCAAGCTTATATTAGCAATATTTATTTGTTTATTCATAGTACTGTTTTCCATGTCCCCTTACTGACCAATTTTTAAACCGCTGGGTTATATATATAATATTATTATTAAAGGAAACGCGGCCTAGCAGTACCAACCCAAATAACAATGTTCATTTTATTAAATCATTAATTTTATTTACATTTCAGGGTACATTCTCAGTCTATGAACGCTTCATAGAAATACACGAATTCGTCCAAGAAAATCTAGAACATAGTGGGCTACCATTTGTCCTAAACAGTCCAACAGGTCACAAGTTGATACTAGAGGAAGATGCAAATAAGACCCTTATTGACCTTAGATTAGTACCAGCAACAGTACTCACTTTTGCGTGGGATCCGTCTGTGGTCGATGATATTAACAGAAGCCCGAACAAGGACGTATATTTAAAGCCCGAAGTAATGATATTAGTGCAGGAAATATAGCTTTTTAGTAGTAAGCATTTAATACGGATTATAATACAGGTGCATGCTAAAGCAAAAAACTGCCTCATATCTTTTATACATACATGTATAGTCTGTATTTTTCATCTTGATATAACCTCAAACATTTAACATGCTTAAGCACCAGCAAGGGATAAAACTATCATATGAGAAGATCATAGTTATCTTAGTATATATCACTATACACACTATAATTATAATATTTTATAGCTTGGGCCATGTTTTACTAACACGATGGTACAAGACGAAAAATAGACTATTTAATGAATAGACTTTTCAAATAATATACAGTTAATATGAATAGAATTCCTATGAAGAAGTACGTTCATTTTAATTTTTTATTGTCTACCTTCGATTTAAATAATTAAATTAAAATTAAACTTGAGGGTAGTTGTAAATTTTTATTAATAATAGAAAAGATTAAGCGGTGATAGCCTAGTGGTTAAGAATTCGGCCTCCTACTCGGGGGGTCTGGATCGAATCCCAGGGCGCGTACTTCTGACTTTTCTGAGTTATGTGCGTTTTAAGCATTTAAATGTCGGTCGCTATAATGGTGAAGGAAAACATCGTGAGGAAACCTGCGTGCCGGGGAGTTTGAAGAATTCAAAGGTGTGTCAAGTCTGCCAATCCGCACTTGGCCAGCATGGTATACTATGGTCCTAACCTTCTCATTTAGAGAAGAGACCCGTTGTCAATAGTGGGCAGTGATGGGTTGAGATGATGAATAGAAAAGATTGTTATAACAACATTACTTTGTCTATTGAATATTAATTAATTATTTATTATTGGCTCTATGCCTCCTAGCGAACTGCAGACGATCATCATTAGTTCGCGATTTGATAAATACACAAATAAAATATTTTTATTAATAATGAATTTAATATCTATACTAATATTATAATGAGGTTTGTTTGATTGATTGTTTATTGGTTGAATTGAATAGGCTCCGAAACTACTGGACCGATTAAAAAATCTTTTACCATTAGAATCCTACATTATGTCTGATGAACAAAGACTATATTTATTACGACAAAAAAATAGGGATCCATGTGAAAATTTCGACAATGTACAAGTTTCTGAAAAACGTACGAAAAAATCCTTATATCGCGTACGCTGCGAAAATTATTGACAATAGAGCAAAGTGATGTACTACTGCTTTATAGAGGATATCAATATCTACAAATAAATCCATAACAGTGTATATGTCTAACTGTTACAGTTTTCTGGTAACTGGTTCTTCTGGAGCGAAGCGAGGGCAGTTTCTAGTGCTCTATTAAATAAAATAAAATCTTCATGCTATTCAAGTCAACCGAGTAACTGACAAAAAGTCACAGAATATTAGTAAATATTCGTAAAGACATAGTAGCTACCGACCTATTATAGGGGATGCATCATAGAAAGAGAAAGCGCCCTAGACTTTGCATGTCAGAGAAAATATGCTATGTGAGCAAGGTTTGTTAAAAACCACAAGCTTTAATTATAGATCCAGAATACAAAGAAACACATAAAATTTCATAACTGTATTGTTAACCGTTAAGGACTTCCCTTGTCTGGAGCCAATCTTGAATGTACTATCAGGTCATGTTTGTCATAAAAATGCAGTCATCAGAATTAAAACTGACAAATTTCTGCTCCGTATTGTAAGAGGAAGTGGGTTTAACTAAGCTTGCAAATAAATATACTAATATACAAACATACTGCAAGTTAAATAAAACTGTAAAAATGAGTAGTCACAGGGCTTTAATGAAAATACATATGTGTTTACTAGGAGGACATGACAAATGTATAGCAAAAGTAATTTTTGTTTTCCTGTGTATTATTCATGAATACGAGTGTCAGTCAACATTATTGAGAATGTCACAATAAGTATCCATAGAATTAGTCACAGTACTGGCCCATAATTAATGAATTTATTGTTTTAAAAATATGATTATATATGTCATTTTGTCTTTGTTAAAAGTGTCCTAAATCTTTACATTCCCTTCGTTATCTTCCTTATTATATCTGCAAGATTTTTCTGATATATGCATTTTAGCATTAATGGTGTTCTCCATAATAATGTTAAGAGTTTAATTGTTATTTCTTTAATACTTACTCCTCACTCTTTGTCTTATAATTTAAGGTTTATTTTAAAACATCTTCACATGAAGCTACTATTTAAATGCACAATATCTGCCAATTCGTGCTTGACCAAGAAGTCACCTATAAATTGTTATTCTACTTCTAAAATGTATAGTGGTTGATCATGATGATAGTGATATTTATAGTGGGTCAACCTCTATTATACTGGATCACGATGTAATATTTTGTTAAGAGCTTCAAATGCAATAAGCACTATGTAACTTGTTTAATTTATTTGTAATGTAAGAATTTTATATTTATATATATAGAGGTGTTCACTCACTTGAAATAAATATAAGATATGTTAACAGATTCTTTATTTTCATTATTCTTCATTCCACATACAGTTGTATTGTGTTGTTATTGATTTCATTAGTGTATTTTAACTGCATTAAGTTGGAATATTACAAAGATCATATAAGACATCTTTTTTATTGCCTAATAATGACGGTGCACTGAAACTGCCACTGAACGGCAAAGTCAGTTTTAACAACACCCAACAAAACACCATTTCTTCAGCAACCAAGGATAATTTCTTCATCAACACACATATCAATATTGGTGCATGAAAAACACTTGTTGATAAATATAGCTCCATCTGGTGAATGTTCAACATATCTATCACAGCAAGAAAAATGACAAATCCTTTTACAAAACTGACATTTATACAGTTTATAAACTGGTAGATTACACTGTGAGCAGTCCACCAAGACTTTTTCCTTACTCACAGCAGAACTTAGACGCTTCTGTGTGATTTTTATCAAATTCGAGTGTGGTAGTGTGCCAAACAAAGCATGGTATGGGGAATATATCACTCCACTGACTACTCTAGACCGTACATAAGTATCCACAACTTTATTTATATTCATCTGCCACTGCACTATATGGGCTCCGATTGCCCAGTTAGTGCTTCCAGTGTTCTCCATCCATTCTAGAAGCATTTTGTTAGCTATTCTGGCTGTCACTGTAAGTTTGTGATTTCTGCTGCTTGCATACAATGTTGGTATCCTAAATGGAGGGTCAAGTAACTTTAAGATCATCAAGACCTCGTTATGTTTGACAGCCTCCTTAAAAGCTTTGTCTGAATCCAAATAAGTGGGTGATCCAAAATCAGTAAATATGGTTAATAGCTCATAAGCTAATTCTTGATTTGTTGCAGATTCCAAGGGTCTAAGGAGAACAAAGTTTGTGTTTCTCTCTACGTACAAGAAAATAACATTAAAGTTTCCATCTGGCGAAGGCATTTTTAAAATGGTCATTTCTCCTATTACTCGGTAGTACATATCATTATTTTTCGGTATACAACAAGTACCACAAGACTTCCGGAACAAATTTATAAAAGCTTCATTTATACTGCAACTTCCCAAGTATTTAGCAATCCTAGCTTCATCTAAATATGGTTTCAGCATATGCAATTCACAGAGGATATCGAACAACTCATCTATACTCAGTATTTGTTTAATTTTCATAACATAATATGACTTCCCATTAAATCTTGTAGTTACTTGACAAAGTATATCTTTGCCATTTTCCTCAACAACGTGACATCTTACGATATAATATTTTTTGAAATGTATTCTAAAATGTTTGAGGTCGTTAATTACGTTAATAACATCTTCTTTCCGCTGTAAAACTTTATTTTGTAACTTCTTATCAAGGATCACATATTCTACCTCCTGCATAAAAGTAGCCTTTGTAGTCGCATAATCAAACCTATGTATTACGGGCTGTTGATTTCTTGGAATTCTTTCAGAAGCCATTTAAGGGTAAACTGATTTCGTTTCGTGTTGAAAGTTTTGTACAGGAGAATAATTACATATTACTGATAAGTCATCTATTGTAACTGTCCTGAATATTATATTTTTTAACTACTTACATACTAACTTACATAAACTTATACACTTCGACGTCTAAAAAAAAATTTACAATGGTAGATGTTTCTTTCTGATTTATTACAAACAATATTTTTGAAAGATTCATTCAATTCAAAATAAATACCATGCCAATGTCAAAGATGTCAAAAACAACCACCAAAGCGACCTGCGGAACGTTCTAGAGGCGAGACGTATTTAGGCCACCAGGTTCTAAGACTAGGTATTTGCCAAAGCGTATTGGTGCTTAGTTTCTAGTAAGCGAACGAACGCGTATCGAGTATTTACGAGTATGGAGTCTTTATAAGTATGAAGTCTTTTAAAGTATGGTGTCTCTAATAAGTATGGAGTTTAAAGAAGTATGGACGGAACGCTAACACGCGAGTGCGCGAACGTTACCTTTCTCACTTGTCATAGCTTTGACAGGGCTACTGGCGGACGGCGGGGAAGCGGAGACTCGTGTGAGTTAGTTGGATTAGTACAATAATAGTACGGTTCCCTGATAGAGCGGTTTCCGATTACCTTCTAGACTTATCTTAGAGTACAGAAATGTTGTGGCTGATGGTCTCTTTACGTGACTTAATATTCTCGTTGGTTTGTCCAGGCTAAATTCAATACACACACACACCGCCTTCGACATGTAGCGGAATTAATCTGTATCCATAGGTTTCCACGATGGTGGAAAAGAACCGCGGTGCGGAAGGCTCTGAAAGCAAGCAGTCTGCTCAAGAGCGAGATTTGGACTCGTTATTCACGGTGGCAACCGATGTCGATTATAAGAAATATACAGGATGCTTGACATTTGCGCCTAACTCGCGCTAACATTGTCCCCTGACTAAAAACCCTCGGTTTTTAAATAATTATAGTGAACGAGATCGCGGGGCCAATTTGAACTTCTCTATTGAGAAGGAAGCAGACAAAGATGTACAACAGGTACCTTTTAGACTCCTGTCAATGTTCCCACAGAAGGTACACTGCAGATGCCATCGCTACCGGGATAAGCGGCAACAATGACTCCGAGAGGCCACTGCAGCGACGGAGAGTTGTCTGTCATAATACCGACAACATTACCAATCATTACAGGATTAGAAGGAATGTTCCATTTTCCTCTAGATTCAATCGATTTAAGTATTCTAATTTCCAGCGGTTAGCAAACGATTCAACGATTTTTTCTAACAGCTCATAGTGGTGCAATAACGTACGCGGTTTTATGTGATCGCTGTTGTCAGCGATACGCGACTCACGAGTGCGACGATTCACTGAATAAGGTTAGCAGACGTGAGTTAATGATACACTCGATTTACGTTACAACTGTCAACAGCTCCTCGTAGATGAGTAACCACAACACGATGTAAATGCGTCTTAAATGCCTATACGTAAATTTCACATTTCCCACCGAAATTAGGACTACGTGGACGGCTGTACTGGTTATGTGGGACTCACGATAGACTTAGGTGCCTTCCCCACTAAACACCACCTGAGGTTGGCTTTGGCTGTTTGGCCTCTAAGCCTTCATCGGAAACGGCCCCACTTGGAGAGAAGGGGCGCAAACCACCCTTAAATACCCTTCATTTTGAAGGAACATTTCGAATCCAAACATTTTTCAAGTTTCTTATTTCCTGCTCACACTTTTGCTTTCTTGTACTTTCCAGAATAATCTACAAGTTCTGTTTTTAAATATCTTCTATTTTGCTTACACATATTCTGTCCTGTGTTTTCATTTCCATTGCGCCCAGAAGGTTCTAGGAATTCTTTTTTTTTAATTTCTTCTATGCCGCTCAAACATTTTCTATCTTGTTTTTTCAGTTCTATTTCATGCAGATTAATCTAGAAATTTCCTTTCTCTATAGAATTATAAACTATAAAAATCCAACAAAAAACTCGGGGATCTAACCATGAACCTCCGCTTCGATAGTCCGACTATTTCCCACAGAGCCACGTAGCGCTGACAGGTTGCGTCGAAATTCGTTAACAGATGAATCTACGCGATAATATTATGTTATCACGAACATAGTTTAAAAACTTTTAATGGCGATTAATAATGATTGTGTAACTTTAACGTTTATACAGAAAACGCAATCGAAGCTCTTAAAAAAGGATATATTTTTCCCGTTTTCGTAATATTTCCCCTTAATACTCCGCTAATATTGGTCGAAGCGTGACTTATGGAATACAAAAATATTTTTTAACTCGAACCAATAGTTTCTGATATTAGCGTGTTCAAACAATTAATGAAACAAACAAACTTTTCGGCTTTATAATGTCAGATGTACGATTACGACACGATGTTCCCCGGATATCCATCCTTACACCATGGATATCCCTTCGGTATGGACAGCATGCTTCGTCTCGTCCTCTGTATGGCGTACCGGGAAGGCCTGGAATAAGTTGGCAACTTCTGTATTTCCGCTCATGTATTATGTAGGTGCCTTCAAATCAAGAATGAAAAGGCTTCTAATAAGTTAGTGCGCTTTACCATCAAAGACTTTATCGCCACTTCTTACCTTACCATCAGGTGGGATTGTAGTCAAGCGCTAACTTATTTATGATAAAAAAACAACTTCGGCCGCTATAGATCAGTGTTATCAGATTTTAAAACACAAGTTATACTTTATATTATAAATACTCTTTATATTTTGAATTGACGGTTACATGTTTTGAATGGGTAATACTTGTAGTTTCTCCGATTTACCAGTTAACCTGCTACACATCATTATATTAAATTACAAAATTATATTACAGGTATAAGCTTAAGAACAATTACAAATACTGTCAAAGAGACAAAAGAAGCAAAAAAGGTGATATTAAAATTCGTACACCAGGCAAGAAAAAAACTCGTAAAATTGATTTGTTCATGTTGATGATTTTGACCAAGGAGTTCATAAATTTTATTTTGTCAATAAGAAAGTACCTACTATTAATAAGCTTCTAGAGATCTTAAAGACAGAAATAAATTTTACAGGACAGCGAGAAACTTTTCAAAAACTACTATATAAAGTTGGGTTTTCGTTTTATAAAAACGCAGTCTAATCGTAAGGTTTTGATAGAGCGAAATGAAGTATCACCTTGGAGAGCAAGATACTTGCATAAAGTGGACAAAAATCACCTAATCCCAAGCAAATCATTTATGTAGATGAAACTTATATTCACTCATCACATACATCTGGCAAATGTTGGCAAGGAGAGGGCGTAGGAGTATTGGAGCCAAAAAGGTAAAAATATATTATTGTTCATGCTGGTGGGGATACTGGATTTGTTGAAAATGCACATTTAGTGTTTAAGTCGAACACAAAAAGTGTAAACTATCACAATGAAATGAATAGTATAAATTTCAAAAAGTGGTTAATAGTAAAACTTGTGCCTAATCTGAAAAGAACCATCAATTATAGTAATGAACAATTCTCCTTATCACCGTTAAGTCCCAAACTCAAATTCATTAAGAAAAGAAATTAATTATGGCTTAATCAACATAAGTACGACGAGAGTTTAACAAAACTTCAGCTCTTAGAAATAATTAAATAAACAGGCCTGAACGCATATAAGATTTTAGCAGAAAATGGTCATAAGTGCTTGCATTTACACCTTTATCACTGCGATCTTAATCCAATCTAGTTAATATGAAACATAATGAAAAGAAAAGGGGCTAAAGTAAATATTAATCATAAAAATAATGAAATCCCACGCCTAGTCAAAAAAGCATTTGATGTTATTTCAGTTATGAGTGGACACAATATTGTAAACATATTCGCAGGTTAGAAGAGAAGTTTTAGATGAATCTTTTATAATTAATGTGACAAGTGAAAGCGAAATCGAAAGTGATTTGGATAGTGATGATGGCCTCTTGACCAGGACAATATCGCTTCACATTCGTAAGACTGTGATTGGTCATAATTATTGTAAACCTGGTTTCCCAAAAAATCTTTAAAAAATTAAATTTTGACCTTTTTTACTTCCATTTATAATGCTGTAGACACTGTCGCTATTAAATTTAAAGCAAATAATTTTTTTTTCATTACAAAACTTGTCTAACTTTCCTTAACTGTGTGTCAACCAAAGTATGTGTAACTAGCAACATCGAAACGACGGTGACGCAATCTTTCATTTCAAACATAAGTTGGTCGCACTGTAATTGTATTAGCACTTAACAATGTATGGCTATTTAAATTTAACAGATTTGTTCTGTTGCTTAACTTAACAGTTGTTAAAATAACTGCTAATTGTAAGTGTAACTAATATTTACATTAACTCTTACCTACCAGTGTTATTTACTTTTAACATTTAAGCCAATCACTAGTGTACGCACTCTCTCGTTTGTCTTCCGTCTATACTTTTATAGACTGCATACTTACACAGACTTTATACGCTTATAGATTATGGAGTTTATAAACATTCCTAAATACTCGATATGCGATCGTTGTATTTCTAGAGACTAGTTAACAATACGTTTTGGCAAATATCTAGTCTCAAAACCTGTTGCAGTAAATGCTCTTCAACTCTAGTATCCATCCACTGTCAAAGTTTCAGTCACTACCTCATCTGTGCAGACAGCTGATAAAAATATACAGTTGAACTGTCTTTAAAATAATAATTAAGATATTTTAAAAATATTTGGTGGTTGTAAGTACAATTGCCGAACATTTCTTCTTTTCTAAGACTATGACCGAAGCCGGAAAAATTAAGGTAAGACGGACACTGATTATCTTGAAGAATTTTTATTCTTTTTGGCCGACTTTGTTTACATATTGATAAGCTTAAGTTATCAGAAGTCTCGGAATTGAACCGAAATATTCTCATCAAATTCTTAATTAATTACAAGATTTGTATTTAAAATATATACAGAAATGATATTTTATTATCAATAGTGAATTAGCTTAAGTTTTATTCGATATTACGTAGTTGAATGGTGCTGTATTAACCATCGCATTCCACGATAGGATTCTTTTTTATAATCAGACTGCAAATTTTTATTACTAGACATGATTTTGTCACAATTTTTTGTGACAATTTTATCACGAATTGGACGTACGATGGCCGAGGTTCCTTTCATTCATAAGGAACTATTCTCAATTGCAGTCGGTTAATATAACTCTGGCTCGTACATTTTCTTTCATCATAACATATTTCAACCAACAGATTGGTATAATTGGAGGGTCAGGGTTCGATGACCCGACACTCTTTGAAAACCCCGTGGAGCATGATGTAACAACACCATTTGGGAAACCCTCCGACACTCTGCTAGAGGGGTCAATTAAAGGAGTACCTTGCGTATTATTGGCTCGGCACGGACGGAAACATCAATTTCAACCAAGGTGATTTATGTATACAAATTGATTAGTCAACACTGTTATAAATAATGATACACATTCTATCTCACTGCCAAATATCATCCAAATCCATTCAGGACCTTTTGCGTGAAAGTGAAAAAAACATCCATCGAACAATTGTAACAAAGTTATAATACTAATGGGATTAAAAAATTGTTTTATTCACTGATGAAATAAGAAATGCCTTCTTATTCTAAATCTAAAGTTAGTAGAAGTAATTAGTGAGATTAATAATATACCAATTTCATTAAAGCTCTAATTACTTTTTGATTCATTTCCTTGTGTAATGTTACCTCACAATTAGTTATATCCACCGCAGTCTATTTTACTTAGTTTTATTTACTCTTCAGTGATGTGAATTATCGTGCTAACATCTGGGCGCTGCGAGAGGCAGGCTGCAGTCACATACTGGCCACTACTGCCACTGGCTCGCTGCTAGAAGAATACCGTCCTGGGGTCCTTGTTATACTAGATGATTTTATTGACAGGTATTATTTTGTTAAACAAGAATAGGTGTACTCATGAATGGCTTATGTATATCTAAAAGGGTAGAATAGATAATAGTTGTTCTTTGACCTCCCATGAGGTCTGTCGGTTTGAACCCATTAGTGGCCCACTACAGAGTAATGCTACTGAGCCTCGAGATCAAGGAAGCCTACAACATACTTCATTACACTGCTCTAGTGTGGAGTGGTGCAGGGTGCAACTCAACATTCAGAAGTTTTACTGCCTGCCAAAGTTCTCGGACATAATTTAAATGCTGTCTATTGATAACAAAAATTACCAACTGTTTAAAGTGCCCTCCGAAGCACGGAAGTATTCAAAATTATTTGCCACTGGCATTATAAGGGCTTCAAAAACTGCAAAAACTGATTGAGACTATCCATAGATTCCTTGTTTTCTCAACTGTCTTCAAATTTATCTTGTAAGTGTTCTATGTAACTTAGCTATATATAGTCTATGCTACAGAGGCTGTGGTGACAGAACATGATTTAATTAACGAACAATGTATAGTAAAAGTATAAATTTTGAATATTAAATGTCCCTTTATATAAAGTGTTGTGTTCATATTTGTAAGTATATAACAGTAAGTTTGTGTAAAATTCGAAATGACGTCACGATACATCATTACAGTCATAAGAATATTAATATTATTCGATATATTAGAGCCTCAAGGCCTACTAATGTCTTGAAATGAATCTGATAACAAATATCATGTTGCGCGGCAAACCAAAGATGACATTGTATAAGATGAGAATTATTTTATGTCTGTGTACACTGTAGCTTATCTAATATCTGGCCTTGTTACCTAGTTGATAGTGACGATGATTGTCTAATCGTTATTTATTAACTAGGTTCCGTTCGCGTTTTCGCCTGCATGGCATATTAATAAAAACTTGTTCTTCCGCACTTTAAATCTTTGTGCCAAATTTAATTCAAATTTGTTCAGTAAGTTTTATTTGAAGGAGAAACAAATATCACCCATTAATATATCTATCTATCTATTCATTCATCCAAGTACACAAATTTTCGCATTTATAATATTAATATGATTTATAACGAAATATATTTTTTCTCCAGAACGTGGGGTCGTAAGTGCACATTCTTCGACAGTACCGAGGGTGGTCCTCGCGGCGTGTGTCACCTGCCCATGCGGCCCGCTTTCTGTCCGGTGTCGCGGCGCGCGCTGGCGCAAGCGGCCCGCGCACGGGGCTTCTCCTGCCACGACACTGGAACCGCTGTTACTATACAGGGACCCAGGTTGGTCTTTTTATATCTTTCTTTGTTACTATCAGGCAAACGAACAGTCAGGTCACCTGATGGTATGTGATCACCGCCGCCCATGAATATTAACCACTCCAAATTGAGATCTTACTAACGGCAATATAGACCCGCATGCCCATGGAAGAGAAAGGAATAAGGGAAGCAGTGTATCGTTGAAGCAACCGGAATTAATAATGATACCAACTGAGCCCAGACACACCAATGAGGTAACTCTTCAAGACGGGTGACACTTGGCGTTTCTTGTGATCCTCCTAACGACGACATAAAAATGTGGCTCGTACCATGTATCCTTATAACATTTGCGGCCCTCATATTTAAACCATGCAAGGCAGATCGGCATTCAAATGTCCCTTAGATTAGTTCGACCTATTCATTACAAGTGGCACTAGTAGTACCAAAACTTATACAGGTTTAGTTGTTCTTACAATATAATTATTTAAATAGCATAAAACAGTGTTTCCCAAACATTGTTCTGCCGTGTTCTGGTCATTTCTAAGCTGCTCTTCTGGCTCACTTAATATTTTAAACCCAAGATGGGTTCCATTCGGTAATATAATACACATTTATTATTAGTAAAAAGTAAATTATTTTCTTTTAAAGTTTTTTTAAACTTTTAAAGTACATTCTTTTAAATTTTTAAATTTAAAGTTTTTTATCTTAGTGCGAAGTATGGATCTGCTGCTTGTTTTATTACTAAAGAAGACCCGCTCTCATCCCTGTATTATATTTTGATAGCCCCGTTACCGGGTTGCGACCAAAAATTGCAGTATTTACGGGATTTTTATTCGGCTATTAGCTGAAAGAATGTGTTACCATACATATGTTTTATGCTAAGTATCACTAGTAATTAGTTAGGAACTTTAATAATACTCATATACGTGAGTCCAGTATTTCAGCATTCCGTAATCTCCTACAGATTTTCAAGCCGCGCCGAGAGTTTGATGCACCGGCAATGGGGCGGCCATCTTGTCAATATGACCACAGTGCCTGAGGTTTTTTATGACATCACTTATTTAATTATTGTTTATATTTTCTTGGTATTATTATTACTGCAAATTGATTTATTAAATTGCTCTTATTTAACTTGCATTTCCTATACTTTGAATTCATTTATTTATTTTAATATTGAATTAAAACAATATTTTTGTAATGCATTTTATTCCTATTTGAATCCTTGTATTTTCTCAATAGTTTGGTATTGGTTTATATCTTGGGTACCTGTATTTGTGTAACTTAACGTTTTAAGTTCAGCAAATATAGAATACAGAGCTACTTAAATAAAATTCAAGAAAGTACTGACGATCATTGTAAAGTTTTTAGTTAACTTTCTGTAAAAGAAAAGTAAATTGGTGTAGTTGTTTACATAAAAAAAATCAACATAACATTGGACATAGATTATTGAATTTTAAAATTTATCTGTCACTTGTTTCTGTGTACGGCTTAGCACATGTGATATGTTCATAAAAAGTACTGTATGTAAAATTTTACTTATTATTTTCTGCGTGAAAGAGTAACAAACATATATTATTATATGTTACAAATTATCAAATATTAGTAGGATATCATATATGTATTTATAGAGTAATATTATGTTACCTTGATAAAAAGCTATAGAGATAACTCTGTACTGTTGATAAATAAATGAGCGATTTTAATGAATATTTTAACTGCCTATATATTTCACTTATCTTTGCTTTGTTAGTTTATTTTTCCCTCAACAGAAACAAAACGAAAGAAACAAAATAACATATTTTAAGCTTAGTTTACATTGTTTTAGTGGAGTCAAACCGTCAAATGTTTGCAGGTGGTGCTGGCTAAGGAGGCCGGTATGAGTTACGCCGCGGTCGCTCTCGTCACCGACTACGACTGTTGGCTGGAACACGAGCAGTCGGTCAGTATATATTAACACTAGCTTCCGCCCGCGGCTTCGCTCGTCTGGTATGTTGATAGATAACATTAATGTATTATTCCAAACTTTTAATCTATATACATATCTCTGTGCCAAATTTCACTCAGTTTTGTTGAGTAGTTTTTGCGTGAAAAAGGAACAAACATCCATTCTTAAACTTTTGCATTTAGAATTTTAATAGGAAAGGAAGAATAAAAATTTCTTGACTCAGTGTGTTATGGCAACTCCTTGGAAACGGATAGATTTTTATGATTTTGTGTTTTGGTAGATACAAAAATAAATTGTAAGCATTGTAAGCGGCACGAGTTGAGTATATAATGTACTAGAATCTGCCCGCGGCTTTGCCTTTTTTGCTTTTTTTTCGAATTTCTTTCCAATTATCGTATTCCAAACAGTTTACACAAAACCTTAACAAATTGTACACCAAAACTATTCTCGGGAATCGCTGTATTTGTTGGTGAAAACTGCTTGAAAATCTGTAAATTTAGAGTTTATCGCGAACAGACAGACGTGAGGGGACTTTATTTTATAACATATATAAATAAATCTATTTTTGTTCAGGTGTCAGTGAGTGAAGTACTGGCTATGTTCTCTAAGAACGTCAAGAAGGCCGCTGACGTCATCATCGACGCCGTTCAGATACTGGCTGAGGAAGATGATTTGGCGTATTTGGATGCACATAAAGTAAGATATGGTTTTACCATACTATTTAGCTGAGCTCCTCAGTAATACGGAGCTCAATAGAGAGAATAGAGGAGTGTAACGGCTCCTCATGACTGAGGAGACCTACTGGATACTCCATACTCCAATTTGGAAGTTAATGGTCGAACAAATCGGTAGTTTATTAAAAGCTATCACTTGCTACGATGAAGGATAGCATGAGGAAACCCAGTTACGACCTCAATTCAATTACAACGGCCTGTTAGTGAACCATAGCCTATACCCCTCACATTGTAAGAGGAGACCCGAGCCCACTAGTGGGACAGTTATGAGTTCTAATAAGTTATTAAATAAGAATGTATGAATTGTATGTAACTGAACTTTCATTCAGTGAGCTCGATGTTCCTATGATGCCATAAAATATTTTGACTTTGACAATATTAACACGTAAACTTTCTTTCAGGAATTAGTCAAATCATCCATCATGTTAAAGGAGTGACATATACTACTGATTAAGAAGATATTTTATATCAAGATTTATATAAAACTAGTTAATGCAGCCGACTTCGTCTGGATATACATCAATACGTATTCACTCGAGAATTCCATCATAATTAACAGGACGTAGGTTAAGGATGTAATACGTGTATATATATATATATATTAGCTGACCCGGCGAACTTTGTATCGCAAGACATTTTTTTATACCTTTTATACTTCCCCTGATCTTCCAAAATTAACCATTTCGTTGCAGTATAGATAACCTGGACACACTTACTCCCCACCATCTCGGGATGATCTATTTTTTCCAAACCATCCAGGGCACCATCCAAACGCTTACAAAAAAAATCATTCAAATCGATCCAGCCGTTTAGGAGGAGTTCAGTGACATATATACAGTAAAATTATATATATATAAAGATTACAAGAAATAAAACCAATGTTTCGAATGCAATAGTAATTTTATTGAAATACTTAAAAATTGACATATAAAATGATGAATTAACTCTTAATTCATACTCCAAGAATCGAAACACTCACCGACCTATATCATCCTAACCTAACCCGACTCACTGATGCTAATTTACGTATCTTGTGCAAATATTACTAATACTTCATGTAAACTAACTTATTTGTAACACACAAATGCACGATTTTTACTTAATTACTGTATTCATTTATAAAAACAATTCTAGATACATCTCTTACGTTCCTCTAAATCCATCTTATTTCCAATTACAGTAACACAAAAATATTGATATATGTAAATTTCATCCTTTATTTATTTAAAGTAATTTATTTATTAATCCAAACTGGCTGTGAAAATGATTAACACACGATTAAATCATTAAATACCGAATTTAGAATACATCTTTCCATTTTTCTTAAAACCCTTAAATCATTTTTCAACATTTTCGCAATTATCTATCCAATGAGGTTATCGACCGTTTTCAACATCTGGGAACTTTTGAGATCTTGTGAAATTTTAACAAAACAAGATACATATAAAGATATTACTGGTTACAAAAAAACAAAATCTAACTAAAGTGACCGGCACGAGTTGTAAGCACTACGATAATGATGGCCGTAACATAAATTCGGCTAAAAATATACTACTTAAACTTTTACGAATGATTTTATTTACCTCAAAACCTTTACCATACATTTCTGAAACGCAAATAATATATATAACAAGGTCTTTTAAAACCCTAGTTTTAAATGTATAGATCCCTAATACAAAGAAATACACAAAATTTCATTACTGTATTGTTAATCGTTGAGGAGTTCCCTGCTGGAGCCAATCCTGAACGTAGTATCAGAGCATGTTTAAAATAAAAATACATTCTCATCGAAACTGAAGCAGTATGCAATATTTCAGCTCCGCAGTGTAAGAGGAAGTGGGTCTAATTAAGCTTGCCAGATTTGACCCCTCTACTATACACTACCAACATACACTACAAGTTAAATAAAAGCTTGTAAAAACGAATGTTTGTGAGTTTGTTTGTTTGCGCTTTATAGACTTTGAAATGGTAGGAGATAGAGCACCGATATCTTTAGCAACTTTGTACAGAAATCTCTGGAAAAGGTTTTAGCACAAAAACATTGCGGACTTGATCGGACACATGGTTGAAGAGTTAACGCGTAGCAACACGCGCCGCGTAAGAGTTGTAAACAAACTCCTATTGTTCTAATTTGATTTACTCATATGTATATGAAAGTGTGCCGCAATCGACGAACATTGCGTGATGGGCCAATCTTGTGGAGCGACGGCGCGAGCTCCCTCACTTCGATCGATCATAATCGTGCTCAAAACTTACCGTCCATCTTGACTGACAAATAACAACTGGTGCCAGTTGTTATTTCATCAACTTATCCGGAGATAGATTATTGAAAACGGCCGCAAGTCAATGGCAGTTTCACGTAAGTTGCTTAACTACCTAGAGCGACTATCTAGCTTACTGTAAAATGAAGAAATCAAATCTTTCCCTTAACTACTCCTTTCCGCCCAACCTGGGGAAACATCATCTTCTATTATTACATTTGATTAACTCCAACATCTTGATCGCAATTAATAAAACCGACAATTATGTTAAAAGCTAACAAATTTGACAGGACACGTTTACAATCATTAGAAATTATCTTCATTTTCCCTTTAATTATCAGACATATTTCTCGATAATTTGACAAAACCAAGTACTCACGATTATCGTTAGTTATTTATGAGCACCCGTTATAGTTTAAAAAAGACTTGTCTGATTTATTTGTCAACTGTCATGTTTGTCGAATCGTCTATAGTGAATACAGCTGGTACCGACCTGGATCAGTTCTTGGTCCAGGGGTTGCGCGGATGCTGGCCGGGGATCATGTCGAGCAGGTACTGCCGCTGCGCCTCCGCCACGCGCTGCATCTCCGCCATGGCGGCGCTGTTGCTGCTGTTGCCGCCCTTGCTCGCTGCCGACAACAACAACATCATCACATTTATTTATCATTATAATAATAATAAGAATATCTTTGGACAACTCACACACGGCCATCTGACCCCAAATTAAGCATTAGCTTGTGCTATGGTGATCAGATAACTGATAAA
>DWJZ01001914.1:0-21276 GCA_018249125.1 Asbolis capucinus
AGTATATATGTATGTTTATCAGTTATCTGATCACCATAGTACAAGCTAGCGCTTAGTTTGGGTTCAGATGGCCGTGTAATAAAGAAACCTATAAATAATAAAGTAAATAAGAAACCTATTCTATCCGTCAATTCTACAAGTCTAGTCAATTGGTCTAGTCTAATCTAGTCAATTAGTCTAGTCAATTCTACAAGTCGTTTATTGTTCAAAGGCTTGAACCACATAAGAATCTACTTCTCCCAATTAGGACAATTTCGTGCTTAACGACGCGCGCACTCATAAGATATTATAATCTGCTTCTTATAATGCTGCCTGTTTTATGAATAAGACGAGTGAGAAGTCACCCCTTATCAAAGAATGTCACATCAAACTAATTACAAAATTTATTTTAATTAGATTTTCGAATGAGTTTCATCTTTCGAGAAAATTCCACCCACTTACTCTCAGTAATCAATTTTATAGAAATTGTTTTGATATACTGATTAAATCGACAAATTGCTACATACACGGATACTGAAGGAGAGGAGAGGGACGGAGAGGGGAGGTGATTAAAGCCTTTCAAGCTAAGATAACATATTAAGAAAAGGTTTATTAAAATATTAAAAAAACAAACTATCATTATAGATCCCTAAAACAAATAAATACACAAACTTCATAACAGTATTGTTAACCGTTCAGCAGTTCCCTTGTCTGGAGCCAATCCTGAACGTATTAGGTAATGTTTATCATAAAAATCAATAGAAAATATTTATGTCAGCACCCACGATCTCCGATCATTAACATCGGGCCTTCTCCGTCTCGGCCACGGGGTTATATGATAGAGACTGCGGACATTTTAGACACTTCTCAGTAGTAAAGTATTTACTATGATTACTTTAAAAAATCAGCCAAAAGTAAGCTGGTTCACTTTGTATTATTTACTTCGAGATAAAGTGGTTTTTGTATTTAATACATTTTATTACTTCAATATTATATCTAATCATATTCTGTATCTCACTATTTATATTGAAAATATAATTATTAAACAAAGGTATAAAATGATAAAAAGAGAGATATCCCCTAACAACGACTTTACTTAACTTCACAGGAGAATACTAAACCAATTTAATAAGGAGTCATAATTTAATAAACATGTACTTTTTTATTTTATTAGTCCTTTATAAATGTCTGCAATAGACCTGGTGAGGTGGAAATGAGCCTTAAATGTCGCAAGTCGACGCAGCGTGACATCTGACGTCAATTCCATGACGTAATCCGACAACGCCTGTATTATTATTCGACAAGTCATCTTGTAACTGACGTAAATAGCTTTAGGTAAGCTCATCCTTAAATAGCAGTGAGCTTAGTGGCTTGAACTTTAATCTCGGAAGGTTTGAATCCTGTGGCGCGAGCCGCTAATTTTCAAAATATGTACGCATATAGTTTTGTTACTTGCTACGGCTTGCACAAGTTAATTATTACTTGCTACGGCGGAGGAAAACATCGTGAGGAAACCTGCACTCCTGAGAATTCTCCGTATTCTCAAAAGTGTGAAGTTTACTAATCCGCACTTGGACAGCATGGTAGATGCCTGTACCCGTCATATTGTGAGACACGAGCTCAGCAGTGTTACAGTTATGGATTGCAATTAGCAAATCCTAAATATTTTGACTAGGCAAGGTTCTTTAAAACGCGATGTTTCTGCGAGGGTGTGGCTGTCAGGGATTATTATAACGATTAATACCTAAAACAAAAACTCTATTTCGCACAATGATCAAAAAAATATCTTACTTCTGAACTCATCTATAAATACTTTATTTCTATCCTCCTGAACACCTTCTAGCTCCAACTAATCGCCAAATTGCTCATTGTATTGGGCACTATGTATAATAGCAATTCTTTTTTTAATTCTTCTTTTTCCTTTTATGATCCAGTGGCTCTGTGTTAGTTATTTCATACAAAAAGATCACTTATCAAGTTGCTTGTATGTTGTTTGTACGCTGTTTGCACTTTTCATCTATGGTTATTATGTATTAGGTTATTACAACATATGGTTACATGTGCGAATTTTTGGGTATTATTCAACTGCATTAAATTAGGTCGATGTTTTTGTTATTTTGTTGTATACCATAACACGACATAATAAAAACAAAAATAAAAATATCTATAAATTTACGTGTGTAACCGTTTATAAACATTTGAGAGGAGAAATAAAGAATTCTTAAGATATTTGTTACAAGTTTACATTTGATACAAAAATTATTGTAAACTCCGCGACATCACTTCATATCTGCAAATCCCTGAGCTCTGAAGTTTGAATAATGACTTGATGTAACAAACGGTTACACAACTTTGATGAAAACCCTAATACTGTTGAAATAACTTTAGGAAGATTCGAAACAACTTACAAGTAGGCGTTTTAATAGGTGAGGATATTAATTTTCCTTACAAACAACAAGTAATTTAATTAAGAAACAAAACACCTGACTACGACAAAAAACATTATATGATCTTGGTATACATATTTTAAATGATCTTTTCACAATATTTTGTTTGCTGCTACTAAAGTAAGAAAAAGAAAATATTATTCCCACTTTTTTTTCATTTGCGAGCGTCATATTGAAACTTTATATAGCCTAATTCACTACCACAATTCTGACAAGTTCATCCACACCTCAAAATCCGTCCAGTGATTTGGCCTGTAGGACGTGCGAAAGAAATTGACGAATTAGACGT
The DNA here is from genome assembly GCA_018249125.1 of Asbolis capucinus. Taxonomy (NCBI): domain Eukaryota; kingdom Metazoa; phylum Arthropoda; class Insecta; order Lepidoptera; family Hesperiidae; genus Asbolis; species Asbolis capucinus. Next base: position 2,716 of record DWJZ01001914.1, read on the forward strand.
TCATATAACTTACTCGAAAAACGTTACCCCCTTCTTACGTAGTGAGGTAAAAATAAAAGTTAAAAGGCGAACAAAAATTTGAATCTAAAGTTCAATTGAAAAGTAATTAGCTACTACATTACTTCTTAATCAATGTTTTGATTTATTAAAAAGTAAAAAACAAACCTGAAATACTTGTACTAACATCTTTTGTAAAGGGGAAAACATTTTACAATGTCACGGAGATTTAATTAATTTCGCGTCAAAACAGACAAAGGATGAAATATTATTATTGGTTCATGTCATTATTGACCTCGGTTGCTTTGATATTGTACCTACTGCGTCCCTTCTTTATTTATTTTCACTGCCGTTGTTTAAATATTCGAAATTTGGAAATGTTATAGCTCTACTAATTCCTGCTCGCGGCTTGGCTCGCGTGGTATGTTGACAAAAAGTATTCTATGTGTTATTCCAGACCATAATCTATCACTGACCCAAATTTTATTCAGATCTGTTCAGTAATTTTCGCGTGGTGGAGTAACAAACATCCATCCGTCCATTCTCCTAAAATATATTGAACATCTTCTCTGTTCAGTTCTCGCACAAATCTGTTCAGTTTGTCAATATGAGTTTTGAACTCGGTATCGTGAAATATTTCCTTTTCCATATTTCCGTTGTTCACGGTGAAATTCTGACTCGCATATTGTTATAATGCTCTCGATGTGCGAATGCCGTTACAAAACACTAGAAAGGCTTAAGTGTCCTCTACAGAGGCAACATCGTTGTTTCCAAACAACTGCACTTTGATTTGAAGGTCCTAGAGGAGCTTGTTTATGCATTATTGTGTGAAAATATTTTTCTACGATATTCATGCCATGCTAAACTTATATTTTGCAATATGTAGGTATGTACTGACATACGCTTCTTCCTAATAATGGCACAAAATTTACCTTGGGTTTCTCCTCATGGCCTCAGGCCTCAGGTTACCACCACACAGCTCCAAGGCGGATTACTGGAAGAGTAAGTGGCTAAATCAAATGACAGAACTTTTTGTGCCGTCGAACTCGTCCGTTGACAACCAGGAGCTAAGGGTTTATGTGCTCTGCGAAGCACAGAAGCACTCATGAAATTTTAGACACTAGTGGTCACCCATCCTCCTTCTGACCCCTTAACTTATCTATAAACCTATTACCTTACATAACGACCTCGTGTAGTATAAAATTTCCTGTGTTACCTAACTTTTTCATTGATGCAAACTTTTCATACTTTTTCTCTTATTGGAACAAACATTCTGAGGTGAACATTCTCAGTTCGTTGAAAGTTTCAAGACTTCAAACAATACATTGTACATTGAAAAGAATAAAATAACATGTCTGCTACATCACTGTAACTGGCTTCATACATTTTGTATGAACAAAATGTTATCAGAATGTGACCCAAAAATACTGCGCGAGAACAATCGAAATAAATATCACAATACAAAGTTCTTTTTATAAATCTTATTTATAACTCCATCTGCAATGGCAGTTTGCGGTGTAAAAGTTTATACGTGCATCCCATCCAACAAAGCCCGTGAATGAAAACTCAGTATAAGTATTATCTACTAACCTTTTCCTGTGAATGGAATGAATATTTTTTACTGGCTTTCTTGCGTCCAAGCATCGATCATTAAGGGGCTGATGATGCTTTAATTTTTGAGAAATCGTGATATGAAATTCGTACTTTTTCAACAAATACAGGTACATTATACGGATGCCGGGTTTTGGATTATTATGACTTGACAGGCATGGTGGGCTATGGTTTAGACGGGCCGGCATCCTTTTCTTACATGACGGCCACAAACCTCAAAAAGAAGTATGGGCCTCATTTTATGTGTCTTCTTCGGGAGAGTCACCATTTTTCACACATTCAAGTTTGTACACCGTAACGTGCTACAACATGTGGAGAATTCCAGAACTTTTGATATAGCCATCTACATATATGCTCACCATCTATATGTGTAGTAAAAGAGGTGCTATATAATATATTTTTACATTCAATAAATTAACGCTTGAATATGACACCACCTGATGTTAAGGAGCGACAAAGTCTTTATGATTATTTTTATTCCTCAGTCCTCTTTACGTAGTTAACCTTTAACAATACACCGCTAAGAGATTGGAAAGGTTCCTAATTTTATTTAAAAACATGTCGCCACATTCAGCAATGAGTATAAGAGGTTATAACACAAAATATTGCTTTGTATGGAATCGTTTCCACCCGACTGTTAATACGTGACTTGACGATCAAGGCTATTACATTTCTGGAAATATGCGGGAAAAGATTTTTGATATTTATTCCAGAGTTAATCTGTAGTTTCAGGCCAATTAGATCTTCTTGGACTATTTGAGATGGTACACATTGTAACACGTGTGATTCGTGCACGTCTCTCGTTTCGCCTAGCCATATTTTAATCGTAAACACTTGACGGTGTAATCCATTTGGTACAACCTGCCTGCGAAGGGTACGGGGTCCGATGTCCAGCAAGGATATTTAAGTAAAAAAAGATAAATATTTATTCTTGACCATGGTATTTGTGACGTATATACTTTGTCTTATCTTAGTGCGTAGGTATTAGTGTGTACGCGTTTTTATTTTTCTACTTTTTGATACTGGCCTTTTTGTAATCTAAAAAAATACAAGATTACTGCCGCTCTGAGAATCCTTAATGGTTTCTTAAATCACTCCTTATTACAGAAGTGTATGGACATTTTACGCCAGTTAGTAACAACAGTAATAACAAATAAGCTTACCTACTTCATATCAAATGAAAGGTACACTTGGAATTTCTTAAGGCTTTAAACTTCATTATTCATAATTCATTACTTTCAAGATTATTTGAGCGCAGCTGCTATATTTAACTTCAGAAATTATACCTGAGCCTGTACTTTTAGAGCTTTCACAATCTTTATTTGATTTTCAATTTCATTTTACGGCTTAAAAAATTCGTATTATTCAAATCTTTGCTTTCATTCATTTTCTTAACTTGCTTATAAACGGCATATTTATTATATGTTCCATTTTCCTGTTTCATTCAGTTTTCGTTGTGTTAAATACTTAATGGAGCGAAGAAAATTATTACATTACCTTGTCATAAGCTTCAAAGTATTAAACGCGACGGAAACACGTCACTTGTATATAATATAAAATTCTCATACTTTATTTACGCGATTTGTCTTTGTATATCGTAGTATAAACATTACTTGGCTTGCGTCTTAAGTCTTGAAGATTTTGCTAGAATAAACAATCTCTTGAAATATTTATTTATTCATATTGATGTCACTTCTTATTAGAAGAAACAAAGAACAACACTTAATGCCTAATGGCATTGTCCGTCAGTCAACCCCAGGTGGGTGTGGAGAAAGATGATGGTAGGTAGATTGGAAATAATTCCAATTACTTGAGACCATGATAAAAGGAGCACATGACCCCCCGACTGGGTAGACTGATGACCTGAAACAAAACAGCAGGTATCCGCTGTATTCAAAAGACTCAGGAGCGGTCAAAGCGGCACAAATTAGAAAAGGCCTATGTCCAACAGTGGCAGTATATTTTAATACATTTTATGGGATACTTCGTTCTCCTAGGATCTTCTTTCTCCCTGCCCGTTTATCCTGACCTTTCGCATTCTTTTTCTGTTCGAAACAATACGATCTTCGTCGACGATCTGTCCGAAGCAATACGATCTTCGTCGACGATCACGAGGTTCGTTGGAATCTTCCCATCCTACCAAGTAACCCATCTGGTCATATCATAAGAAACCTATTATGTCTTATATTTATAACATTGTAGCTTATAAAACAAGTCTTCTTAAGTTGTTGGTTTCTGTTCAAGATCAACATCTATCCGAACAGTCCTGTCTTTAAGATTCTATTTTAAAATCAGAAATCAATGTTGCATTACGTCGAAACCTCGCCTCTCAAACAATAATAAAGTTACTTCTTTCTAAAATCGCACTAGGAAAACTGGTATTGTGGTCTTGAATAGAACTCGATAGCCTCCTTTGATTTTCTCACAACGTTATTCGTACAAGTAGGGAAGAATATGAAATTAAATTTGTTGAGTCTGGACTAAATTTACTCAGATACGTGACGCTGGTTACACCAAAGCAAAGCTTAGCTGATATTTGCAATATTGGTTATATGAGACCTAAAAATTATTGTTATAAATTTTTACCGATTTTCAGAACAAGCCGTCTAACATATACATATGTATAAGGGGTACAACTGACCCTAACAAAAAAAATCGCTTTAAAGCTTGTGACTTCTTTTGACCTATGTATAATTTCTTCCTGGAAAGACCAATTTTTACAAGCTTTTATTTAACTTGCAGTGTATGTTTGTATATAAGTTTGTTACGTGTCAAATCTTGCAAGTTTAATTAGATCCACTTACTCTTACACTACGAAGCGGAAATTTTGCATGTTTTTATTCTGATGACAACATACAACGACATAACAAACATGACCTGATACTACTTTATGTTTCTTTGTATTATAGATCTATTATTAAAGCATGTATTTTTAAATATTTTTAATAACCCTTGTTAATATGGGTCTGGCCACGGACATGGATGTCTGTGGTCTGGACCCATAGTGAGTTAAATTATTGGTAGTACGGATTTCTGCGGATGTATATACGGGCACAATGAGACTATATTTATTTTAGTTTCTTACTAAAGTTTATTATATATATTAAAGCGGCTTATTTAATTGGATCAAGAAACATTCCTGATCAAAACATTCTCGCTGATTTTTGTGACTAAAATCCATTTTAGCATGGTTTGAGTCGTAGTAATGAATGTCTGTACAGATATTAAAGTATTCGCTTCAGCTCTTTGATTAAAATTCTTTTTCTAGCACGTCTTTATGCTGTGGTTTCATTTTGTTTTAATCTTTTATAATTAGTTCCTTTTTTCAAGGTATAGGAAAATTAAAAACTTAAAAGACTAATTGTTTTATTAGTATATCAAGGCGTTAAGGTTGATAATTTCAAAATTATTGATTTTTAAAAAGTGACCTAATTCGGCATGAAATCTAGCCTGGCCGGTAACATCTATAACAAAGCAAGAATGAAAACACATTCATCATTCAATATAATTTTATTGTATAATTTTGACATTGAAAGATTCGATTTTTTTGGTGGATGACTTTTGGTAAGCGAGCTGTTAGTGCGCAGGACGATAAACAGTCTTAATTTTTCATAAATTTTTTAATTGAAAATGTTTGGCTATCTCAATAACACTACAAGTAATGTACCTAATTTATAATATAAATTTCTACATAATGAGACATAAGGATACTGTACATCAAAAATTCTCTTATGAAGAGAGATTGACAGTTGGGTCAACTGATTGAAGCTAATACTTTATAGGTACTCACGTGAATACTGCTGCAAAACAAGTCGCTTCCAACAGCCTTTTGTTTCATTAACCACCGAGTTGGGGCCTGTGACTAACAATGTTATTACCCCATTAAACTTACCCGTTACTCTTCAGAACTTTGTAATGAAATTTTGTTCTTAGATGTTCATACAGTAAAAAGATTTATCGAAACTCTCATAGCTCGACTGCTGAAGATCTTTGGAGATCGGAAAATTAAGCAGCAGACGCGGTTTGGACGACCTCTACGGGGCAAGACTTTTCATTAGTATTTATGTGCTTCAAAGGGCACATAAAGCCGTCGGTTCCGTATGCTATCGTTAGTCATGCAAGAGGCCGTCGGGCAGAATAATAAATCTTCTAACATTTGGGTTGGCCATCCCTCCACCAAACCGGTTTGTGGCAACGTGTTGTTTGCTCTAAGACTCTTCAGTTATAAGGAAAGCTTTTGCTTAATATTGAGCCATTAGTGGGTTATAACAAAAAAATATGTTTTCGCTCATAAAAACCACGTAGTTCCGGAACATTAGTAAATCATCAATGAAGTTTTCAAAAGCTTTCATTTCATTGGGATCGCATTATTTTGATGAAATTTGTAGTTTGATTCTATGTGTACCAATTCGTTTTTGCTATAGAATATACCCATGACTATTGTTGAGAATTGATTTCCACTCCAATGTTTGTGGTTTGCAATCCATTTAGTGGCAGCTATTGTTTTATAGTCACCAACACAAACGCGCACAGGGCTGTGATTGGACGTCACACAATATGAACAATTAAATTAGTGTTCTTCAAACATAAAAATAAAAAACCGACCAAGTGCGATTCGGACTCGCGCTCGAAGGGTTCTGTATCTATAAAAACGACGAAAAATATTTATTATGTCTATTGTATGGGAGGCTCGTCATGAATATTTATTTTATCCTTTTTTATAAAGCAACAACATTGATACATAATATGTGTCAACTTCAACAACTAACTTTAACGTTTAACTATTACTGTATCAGAAGTTGATTGTTGATTCCAATCCACACTTGGCCAGCCTGGTGAACTATGGTCTAACTAACTACGACCTAACTAACTGACTAACCTTGTGAATGACGACTCGAGCCCAGAATTGGGACAGTTGTAGCAATGATAATGAATGGTTTTGGTAAAGGGCAGTTCTGCCGCCAGCCGAGTTTTCATATCAAGGTCCGAGCTCTGACAGATGGTTGGAACTTTTATGTAGGTATATGCACGATGCAGAAAACTCCGATAGCCTGATTAATTTTTCCTGTGACTTTATTATCGTGTGACGTGTGTATTATGTCGTCACAAGGTCCAATCGCAAATGAACACTAGCTGCTAAATAAGCTGAATTAAATCAATCGTCTTCAGTAACCCCACCTTCCTACCCTGTCCCAGCTGGGCACTTACAATTGACACGTGTCAGGCTAAAATACTGCGTACTTCACCGAAAATAATAAATCTTAACATGCAAACCTCTCCGTACAAATCGATTCCTTCATTCATTCGGATCCTTTGTCCCGTTGCCGTTACAAAATTACAATTGGAATCGAACAATATCTTCGATTGTATACCAAATTTCTTGGTTATCTTGAAAAATATTATTGTTTTGTATAAATCGAATGAACTATGTAGATTAGGAATTAATGTTATGTTAAAAAACAATGTGTTTTGTTGATAAAATAGTGTTATTAATAATCATATTATCTGTAACTATACTAAACATAAAACTATAACGGAGTTAATTCTGTACAATATAGTATATTTTTTGAAAATTTTAATCCTGGGAGACTTTGTTATCAATATAGAAACGAAATTTGTGTTTTGGATTTATTGTCTATCTGTTGAGGTTCGCGCGAAAACCATTGGAAAGATTTAGATGAAACTTACCATAACTGTATTATAAATCCAAGAATGGTTATAGGGTCGGTTTTATTACAGGAAATTGCTTTGTTCCTGCAGCATAACAGGTTAAAATTAGTACGGCAACTCTGAAAACACTGGATCAATTTATTTACAGTTAAGTCGGCGATACCATTTGTGTAATTATTACAGGTATGTCAAAATTATTACTTTTTTCTGGTAATTGGTTCTTCCGAAGCGAAGCGGGGACAGTTTCTAGTTATTAAACTTGTAAAGATAAGTAAATAACATAAATAGTAATTATTTTTAATTTTGCAATATCCAAGAATCATTAACGTTCCCACGAATTCGTCCTGGAGCGGTGTGGTAAAGTATGCTCTAGGTCTGCTCAGTTATAAGGAAGACTCAAGCGAATTAGTGGGTTCTGCTATGTATGGGTTAAAAGCAACTCATTCACACTACGTATGCTCCAAAGATTGCTGAAGGGGATAATGGCCAACCCGAGTGTAAAGTTTGTATGCCGCTTGATGGCCTCCCACGTGGCTTAACGATTGCTATGCAATGATCAAAACCAGGACCGACTGCTTGACGTGCACCTCAAAGCACGAAAACGCTCATGCCATTGCCACTTTTGGTACCTATTTTCCACCGATCGCGCTCGCTGTTGCTTAGCCTTTTCGAACACAAACGAAGCAAGAGACTGGACTGGGCTTCAACTCGGTTTAGCTACTGCTATCGAGCTGTAAACATATAGAAAGTTACTAAGTCAGTGCTCTTTACCATGAAGTTCATCTTACCATTAGGTACTATACATCTTACGATCCCATAGTCAAGTGCAAACTTATATAAGGTAAAAAAGACCGCGGATATTACGTCCTCTAAGAAACACGGACAATGCGAGCAGGTGACGCAAGTCTGCGACTAATGCATCATCTACTTAATAGATTATCATCAGGTTATCTTCGATATTCAGAACTTTAGAAATCCACGCTTAAAGGCTTATCCCTGTTGATTTCACTTCAAATAGACCACGAGTTATGGGAGTTTAACGGCTTTTCGCTATTGACTTCGAATGTCTTTCACTTTGGTATTAGGGGTCACGACAGTTCATAAAGAGCACAGAGAAAATAAATAGAAAACTTTATTAAAATATTAAGAAACACAAGTTTTAATTAAGGATACACGAAATAAAATCATAATATTTCATAGCTGTATTGTTAACCTTTGAGGAGTTCCCTTGTCTCGACCTAATCCTTAACGTAGTATCATGTCATGCTTGTGATCAGGGCAGAAACTTTATGCAAAATTTCAGCTCGGTAGTGTAAAAGAAAGCGGGTCTAATTAAGCTTGCAAGATATTACCCGTAACAAAGTAACACTGCAAATGAAATAAAAGCTGGTAATAAAATAACTACATACATACGAACATATATGCACCGCACACCGCCTTTGAATTCGTATGTGAAATATCGGCTTCCAAATCGGGGTGAAAGTCGGTGAACGTATGTGATTTTGACTACAACTTGTGAGATAAGTATTGTTGTAAATTTAATCTATAGGTACTCACTAATACTCAGCCTTGAGTCCCGATAGCCTCCTCAAACTTTTTCAGGCCATTAGTAAAAATTACACAACAGACAGGGATTGACGAGCAAAATTATTTTTTAACGTGGACAATATTCAAGGTCATTTGATTCAGAAAACTCAGTCGAATTGTCGATAACTTCCTTAATTGTGAACATTTTCTCTTATTTATAGATACCTATTTCCGTATCAAAATATCTCGTACTCCAAATGAGATCAACAATAAACGAAATCGTATTAATTGATCATGATAGAATGGAACGATGTAGGTGCTTATACCGTATATCAATATTATCCGGAAACGATTTCATGTTTATATACCATAAATATATTTGTGTTGTCGTCTTCATATTAACGACCATATAAAGGGGTCTTTTTGGGGAGAAAACACCAAGGTTAACCACGTTGATCCAGCTCCGTTCAGTAGCCATTGCTAGTGTCAGATTTCTTATGCCAAAGCTTTCAACATGTCATAGATTGCTTTCTAATTACAACAACTTGAACCGACGGCTTCACGTGTTCTTCATAGAAATACAATTTTTTTCTTAGCACTGTCGGCTCATCTTCTGCTGGCCGATGTTTCTTAACTCAATCGATCACTTTGACGCAGGGCAAATAGTTGCTGAAACGGTATATTATTCCCTTCCCTTAATGTCTTTCCTACATTTCCAGTTGTTACAACCATGTATATTACTTTCTTCTTGTTCAGAATCGCGTTAGAGACACTCTTATCTTGTGCTTCTAAATTCCATATGTGGTAGTGATCCCGTACCATCCGGTGAACATTCCGCTAATAGCACCAAGTAAATTGACCTTATACTAGTCAAAGATCGGTTTACCAGAGTAGAGCGTATCTTTCGCTTGTTTTACACTCGATAAAATAAGATGAGTAGTGACACTCAATTTTTCCATGTCATTGAATTGTTTAATTTGATCTCAATATAACATAGCATACCAAACTACAATATACCAAGTGAAATGGATACCCCTGCCATTAAATTAATTGTCTCTGAAAGCCATCTCCTAATTAGTACTGTCGTCCATACTCAACGCATTTCAATTGGCTTTGATGCCATGACGTTAGAACTTGGTTATTGAGGTTGTGTCCTTTATATACGACTGTGAAGTATGTATGTACATATATTCTAAGTGTGTTCGCCCGAGGCCTTGCCCGCGTGCTTTGTTAGTAAAAATTAGCTTATATGTATATTATTTCAGACATTTGGCACAAATATGGAATATTTCTATACATTATATCTATCTATAGATTATATATTTGTGCCAAGTTTCTTTCAAATCCTTTTTGCACGACGAAGGAACAAAAATCTTCACAAACTTTCGCAATTATAATATTAATAGGAAAAATAATCCAATCACCTGCGCTCAAAGCCCGGCAGCTTGTTTCGGTAGAAACTGAGCTGAAAAGTCAAACAGACCGCAAGCGAGGCCGCTAGTGGTAAAAACTTCATTAAAGCTTCCTAGCATCGGTTAGCCAGTAAAACCTGTAAATCCCGGTTGTTATTGCAGATGCTACTACAGCTACAGATTAACTTCTAAAATAATTTCCACGAAACTATACTTATTGGTAGTCTGTCATTGGCCATCACTGAGATTAATCGAGTTATTTGGGTCAAAGAGAATGCCAAATTACCCCATTATATTAGCAAAGTTTAGCAAGATGGCATCTCAAAACGTATCAAAAACTGAAGCGCCAAATGTACGAAGGTGAACTATAGTTATAACATCATTAGCCAAAGGATAATCGTTAAACCTTGTCGGAGGCTGTTGATTCTAACATTTTCCGATAACTGTGTTCTCCACTAACTCTTGCAACAACCTGGAGCACAGTGCGAGCCTTCTTTTCAATATCGAGGACAGGCATATGCTTAGTAACGACGTACATATTTCTGACTGAACCTGAGCTAATGAAACAAAACACCTTGATAGTAACCTTGCATGCATAGTGTTCTTCACTAACCCTTACAATAACCAGGAGCAATGTGCAAGCCTTCTTTTCAATATCGAGGACAGGCATATGCTTAGTAATGACATATTGCTAGCTGAACCTTAGCTAATGAAACAAAACACCTTGATACTAACCATGCATGCCGTGTTGAATGGTAATATAAAATGTACTCAATTAAAATTAAGATGTGATTGGCCTAAACACATTATTCACCCACTAATAAGCACGGGCATTCATATGACTAAGGCAGCCTAGATCTTACTTCACCACACCTCAGCTTGGATTATTGCAGAGAAGATTCGGCTATGGATACAACTCTATTTCGAAAATCCGAGAGTTTGGGTAAAAGTTTCATACCTGGTACCGTTCAGCAATAATAGAATTATGCATTTCATTTTACCTTCAACATGCCCACACATTCGGATTTCAAGTGATATTTCTGTTCTGAAGCTAGCTTGCGCTGCATACACAAGAGTGTGGTTGCCAACGACACTTACTTTAATGAAAAATCTCTTTACTACACTTTTAACGTGCATTATACAACATTAGCGAGAACGGAATCTACTATTTTCCACGTAAGGAATTAAGGCTGTAAAGTAGGTACATGATCGAGCGAGTTTCACTTGGTATATAACCAATGCTTAATTTTAATCTACTAAAAATAGACTGATTATAGAATATTGTCGAAAACTAAATGAAAAAGCATTTTAATTTTAATTTAATTCTTTGACCCAAAAAATCCGTCACTTACTTAAACTTTTTCAAAACTTACTCAAACGAAATTAATAGAACTATGCAGCTAACTAAAGTTTCCGTACAAGTTCATTTCTTTGGTATAAATTTTATTTTAAAGAAGTAGGACAAATGGTTTTCAGTTTTCAAAATGGCGGATTTATATTTCGAAGAACATTGGTTACGAGTGACAATGTTCGCTTCGGTTCGGTGTAGTTAAAGACTAGTGACCTTTGAATTAACATAACTTCTTCCTATTTATGAACAATTTTAATAAAACAAATGTTAATGGAAGCTTAGTACAAAATATGAGTGAAAATCGCATTCCGCTGCAATCAGCCGTTTCTAATTTCAGCGTGCACAAACCAATAAACAAATAGACACACTAACAGAAAAATAGTTTAACAGAATTATTAGAGACTCCCAGTAATACTTTGTCCCAATATAATAATTATTCTCAACATAATGTAACGTTATAACATTTTTACGCAAATCCTTCGATTTTCCCAGTATATTATGTATGTATATTGGTGAAAGAATCTTCAAACAAGGTTCGTTAAAAATATTTAAAAACAAAAACTTTAATTATATGTACATAGATCCATAAAACAAAGAAACACAAACAAAATCATAACTGTATTGTTATCCTTTGAGGAGTTCCCTAGTCTAGAGCCAAACGTGAATGTAGGTAATGCTTGTCATAAAAATGCATTGTCATCGGAAAACTTTATGTAAAATATCGGCTCCGTAGTGTAAGAGCAAGTGGGTCTAATTAAGCTTGCAAGATTTGACCCGTAACAAACGAATATACAAATATAGTAACATACTAATATACAAACATACACCGCAAATTAAATAAAAGGTTGTAAAATACATCTAGTATTTTGTGAGTATATCCGTTACAAACAGACAAAATAAACTTTCTTCTTTATAAAATTAATTTAGTATGTAGAACAAAAATATGTAGAGAATTTTTGATGTACAATATTCTCAGTATCAAATACGTAATGTGTAACGTATTTTACTCTAACAAAATAATGAGAACATCGCTTGCTACAAAAGTCGACATTTCTCTGTGAAGATATTACTGGAGGCTAAATAACAGTATCATATTTTCCAACGTCTGCAGGTATTTGTGAAAAGAATAACAGATTACATATAACGTTCTGTAGGAGTAATAGCAGTGGCGTAACTATACTGTCTGAGGCTTATGGGAAATTCATGGGGTCCCAAAAAATGGGCACGTTATAATTTTAATAAATCACTGTAATGGCTTGTCAGCAGAAATATAGGAGTAATGGGCATATTTTAATTAAATATCAAATTTTCAAACGCATATAGAAAATGTCTAGTTTATAATTATACAATTTTGTAAGCAAGATATTATTTGTGTACGTAATATGGTTGTGAATTTAATTAATTTTAAACTTTCATATAAGAATGAATGATTTTGATTAAATTTTGTTAATAATTCATTTCTGTACTCGCAGGCTGTCGGATTGGGGGCCCCATCAGGCCGGGCCTTTTAGCTTTTCCATCTTGTAGTTACGCCATTACATTATGATATCTTTAAGTTGCTTATGAGACTTTGTGAGTATCCGTCCATGGATAGATTGATGAATGGATGTTTATTACTCTTTCACACAAAAAGTACCGAACGAATTTGAATGAAATTTAGCATCGGGATATATTATAGTCTGAAGTAACACAGGCTATTTATTTCACACATAACGCAGATACAGAGAAGTCATATATAAAACAAGTGTGTTTTAATTACAGCATATTGCGAAATGTGTTATCTTTGCCATTGTATTCGTGATAAAAGAACCCAGCACTCATTAGGTCGATTTGTCTAATGCATTTTTTGAAACAGACCTAAGAGAAAACGTGTTGGTAATATTTTCGTGACCCGCAAGCCATTGGCAAGATTCAGACCTTTTCTTTAGTTAATTTTTCTCTTTTGTGAGACTATCATCTGGGTAATGGAATCATCAATTTTCCACGTTACATTGCGGACAGCGTTATTGTTGTAAGCGAAATTTCGTCCTTTTTATTCCTTTTGTTGGTTATGACACCGTTACGCGTAGCTGGCTCCCGTATTATTCTTCCTTCTTTCCTTTTACACCGTATTGATTCTCTATCACGAATGCCAGTTATAATAGATTGGTTCTAGCTATGTAATTATGTAGATATTTCAAATGCGACGATTCGTAGGCCTGAAGTAATGAATGCGAACTTCGTTGAAAAATGGGCTGGACGTAAGAGAGTTTGACTAGAGTAGAACTTATTTACTGATAAATCTACGTCTTACACATTAAATAGGGCGATAATAATTCTGCTAATATTATACGTGAAAACTTGTGAGGATGGCATGATAAATGAATGTATGGAAGGATAACTGAATGGATTTTAGTTACTCCTTCACTTAAAAACAATTCCGTACGATTTCAATGTAAATGTCTTCAAGTCAAGAGTGAATAGACTTCTCCAAGTTAGTGCGCTTTACCATCGACCACCACTTATCATCAGGTGGGATCGTAGTCAAATGGAACCTTATTTGTGGTAAAAAAACTACTGATATGAATAAGTACAGGGATAGCTTATAGTCTGGAATAATACATAGACTATTTTTTATCGATCTAGCACAAGATAGATGCCACGAGCGGACCCTAGCGACATATAAAATTTAAGGCACCTGTTCAGTTGGACCAACTTTTGGGCATAACTCTTTTTATATATCGATTTGGAACGCGTTAATTTTGGCAACAACTTTTACACTCGCATACTTGAATGTGACTGTAGCTTCTACATATATGGAATTCTGCATAGAAATAAACGAAACATAGGTTAGTATGTGGTCGTTCTCGGAAAACCCTCTCTTCCTCCTTTAATGCTCACATGTTTAATGGACAGCTCCTATATTATATTCTTGTCATTAATATCTCAATGCCTATCAATTATGTATAACTTCCACATTATTTTAAAATACATTTTATTACATATTATAAATTATTGCTTTACTACAGTCCTGCCTGATGGTAAGTAGCGATGTAGTCTTAGATGGTAAAGCGCAATAACTTAGTCTATCCACTCTTGTCTTGAAGACGCCTACATTATACTTAAGCGGAAACAGACCCTGGCAATTTATTCTAATCCTTCGTGGTACGCCATACAAAGGACGAGGCAAAGCGTGTCGCCCGTACCGGAGGGATATCCACGATGTAAGGATGGATACCCGGACTGGGTCGTGTCGTACGATGGTAGAAAAGGGGTGGGAGGAATTAAGTCGTGTAATTTCTGCGCACACTCTCCAAAATGTACCATATTATCAATCATTAAAATAAGAAACAAGCGACTTACGAGTAACACTTGACGTTTTAATTAAACGTATTACAAAAGTCTCGTGGAACACAGACGATTGCATCGCCATAAGTACAGGTTGCTATGCAAAGACCCGGTCGCTGATAAATTGGCGCATTCCTTTCGCGTCGAAATTGAAAGATTTACGCGCCTGGACTCCTTAGACAGTTGAAGCTTTTTACTCCCATTTATACCATTAAAAATTGAATTTAGAATCGATAGTATTAAATTCTGGTGGCTACAGACATTTTAAATTGCTTTGCCTCTTTATTTTATTACTAGTTTCCGCCCACGGTTTAGCCCGCGTGGTTGGTGCGTTGATAAAACATAGGTAGTATATGTCTTATTGCAGTAAGCCTTACGCACTTAACTTCGCTATGTCGCATGACGAATACATTAATATGTTAAAAATACCAGCCTCAGCTGAGCTACGCACCCAAGATCCTTTGTTTCACAGGATCACTACCAACAAGGCTATTCCGTCGTTCTTACTTCCTGAACGTAAAACCTTTAAACTTTCATCATTGAAGTGTTCATAGCCGCCGGCGTCGGGTGTCGGCGATCGAAAGAGTTAAGTAATAGCGAGTGCGGTCGGTAGGAGGAAGAGTAACGACGTCACACACAACACTTCCGTGCTTCCGAGGGCACGAAAATCAGTGCCCATTGCTTTCCTTAGACAGCGATTGTTACGTTACGTCGTATGCTTTAGGGCAGCATAAAAACCTCGGACACTTGGGTTGGCCACGTCTAGACCCAAATACATTAGATGAGTGTCGTGGAGTATGCTCTACGCCAGGGTTTCTCAACCACTGCGACGCGCCTCCCTTGATAATAAGGCATTTGATAATAAAAAATATATAAAAAGGTTTCACATTAGTTCATAGATTTTAATTATTTTGTACTAAGTAAATGTTCATAAAGGTATTAATTACCTACATATATTTAATACGATAACGTTGTTTTACTCCAACCAAACACTCATGAATTACGTATATTTTATTAGGGGAGACATGAAAATTTTCGCAAGTCGTTAGGGAGGTGCGACTCCAAAAAGATTGAGAAACCGTGCTCTACTCCTCAGTATGAAGAAATCCGTATTCAATATTGGGTCAGGTTGAAGCCTAAAATTAAGTTGACTTTAGTAATTTCAAGTAAACGCTGAATGTAAATACAATGTACAGTCTAATGTACTATTCAGTACATTTGGACCACACTTCATCTAAAGCCGGACATTGGGCGTCGGATTCAAAACCGAATCGAGCACAATTCAAGTGTCTATAGTCGCCAGACAATTTAGGGAAAGAGGATAAATTGTTACAATAGTTTTAGGAGTGCTGTAGACGGCATACAATGGAAATACATTGAGAAACGCAAAGTCAAACCCAAATTCAAATTATTTATTTATATAGGAACATCGAACTCACATAACGAAATTCAAAATATTACATGAATTGAGAGTCGAAATTATTATCGTATACATAGATATATAGACATATTAACATACCTTAAAGTTTCCCAATTTAAAATCCATAACAAATCCCGTATTAATGCCGCCTTTAGCCTCGGTAGAAAATACCTATGGGCTTTGCAAATATATAATATACCTAGTTAGAATATTTTAATCGTATCTCTAGCTTCGAAGCTGGATACTGCGGGTCTCTAACGTATCTTACAAATGGAAAGCGATGACGAAAACTTTGCGATAATCGCTCATAGATCGCGAATTCCTATAACGGATTAAAGCAATCGCGCTACTTATGGTCGGTAGTCTCGTCGCAATAAGTTCACAGCACGTGTTTTTAGTCATACCGATGGTCTTTGCTACTATTGCTGATCGATTGTTGTTTGGCCGTTTGCAAATATTAGCCAACAGGATTGCGACTCTCTTCTTCATAAGTGACGACGTTTGAGGCATACTCCATCGCGATCCTCCAGTGCAAATTTGGGGAAGACTTACTTATACCTTCAGATTGTGATATTTATAAAAACAAAGAGGGTACATGCCGTGAAATAAACCACTAAATACTTCAATGGTTAAATAAGTACTCCTAAATTCTCGTGGCGGGAAGCCGCTGAGTTAAATTCATGTGTTAAACTGTATAGGTACTTTACACGGCAACAAAAGCAAACTTTGAAGAGTTTTGTATTCCAGGAATTCCGTTTTGCATGTGATCTAGAGCAGTATATTACGCGTCTCACTGCTGGAGGGGTACGGAAATGAATGAGTTCATGAAAAAATCAAAATTAAATTTCTTTATCCTAAGTTTGTTTTACAAACACTTTTCCAAACTACACCATCGAATCCACTAAGTGGTCACGGAAGAATAAGCGGCAAGAAACTCCCAAGGACTTTTTTCTACTCAGTTACAGACAGCACTTGCTGCTACTTATGGCTATGATATCAAACTCATGCCCGAACATTTTTATCTTTAGTAGAAGTAATACTTGTACCGTACGTTCATGTAACTTTAAACGACATCTGACGAGTGGTTTTTGAGTTATTAGCATTTACCTTGTTTTTTTGTCGTTATAAAGTTTATAGTGTGTATTCCGATTTTTATAATTCTGTTTTTGTTAAAAAGCTAATGTTTGTCGGATATTAGCATGTAATTTTGAGTGTATCTGACGGTTTCTTTTTAAGTTATCTTTAATAATGTGTATTTAACTGGTTGCGACTACGTTAACAATGATAGTTTCATTGCATTACTTGTCGGAGGCATTTGAAGTTGGTTTTTTTTAATAATATAAATGATTATAAATGCGAAAGTTTGTGATGATCGATGGATAGATGTTTGTTACTCTTCCGTTATTAGGTATTCTACTAGACTAATTATGTCTAACTGTTACAGTTCCGTCACAATAACTTTTTTTTCTGTTGAATACTTTTTCTGAAGCTGAGATAAAGCAATTTGAGTATGTAACATCTTTGTGGTTATTTTAAAAAATCTCATAGATATTAATTCTTTTATTAGCAAATTATTATTAGAAAGCAATTCTTCCGTTCGTATGCCGTATTCTTCCGTTACTAGACGTTACAGGGCTGAACGGATCTGAATGAAATTTAACACATACATAGATTATAGTTTCCAATATAATAATATAATATAGAGTGCTTTTTATCAATATACCTATCACGCGGACGAAGCCACGCTCGGAGACTAGCTCATAAACAGCTTTTTTCATATTACGAAACCTGACGTTATCGCGGGAAAAAGCTAGAATTTAATATGTAAATCATTGGGACTGAGTTATACAGTTTAATACAAAAACTTGAACAGTTTCTAGTTATGGCTTGTGACGTTCGCCTTTTAAAATAAATTTGTGTGTACAACAACACTAACATAATATCAAATAGGAGATGTTTCTGAGCATTTATATTAAGCATGTGTTTTCGCCATCGTGTTACGCTTATAATTAATAAATAGCCTGGGTTATTCTTACATAGACTGTCATCAATATCCCAAAACTCACTCAGACCTGTTACGTAGCTTTTGTGGAAAAAGTAACAAACATTTATCCATACATCATTCCTAATATACTTTCAAATTTTTTAAATTAGTAGAATTTAACTGTTAGAAGTGTCCCTTAATATTATTGTAAATAAATAAATAAAATAAAATTAAAATTATGGTATAAATAAATGTATACAAT